>JAMKCH010016681.1:0-111199 GCA_023653785.1 Ophioderma brevispina | reverse complement strand
CAAAAGGTCCTAAAATCCACTTTTATTTTTTTTAAATAATCACATGACACTTTATCGAGTCATGAATTTTGTTGTCAATATGAAAGTCCCGACAACAATGTACAGCTGAAAAACCACATAGTTTTACTCTTGATCTTTACAGGTTTTCTATGTATTTATTTCTTTTCTGTATTAAGTGATGTAGCCCTTTGGGGAACTAATTTCTTCAGACTAATTTGTCTAACTACTTTCCCATAAAAACCATGATCTTAAAACAAGTTCTTTGCAAACACACACTTGTTTCAAAGGATGGCCGACCCGGTAATTTGCCATGTTTTAGCATACACCACTGTTTTATGTTTGAAGTATTTTAAAACAAAGGATCATTTCAAAAGGGTCCTGTTGGGTGGTCTAATTTTGCAAGAATGATCCTAACAACAATTTTCATGGGGAGAAAGTGGATCATTTCTAAAGCAACCCAGTTATTAATTTTTTCCCAGTAAGGATAAATACATCAAGTCAAGAATGTCCAGGTTGGGTCAGATCCTTCGTTATTCATGGCTATAAAAATGTATGGATTGTCACAAAATGCACATCACGGTTCAGAATACTGTTGTAACTTCCTGCTGCTGCGCAAGATACAACAATACAGTACGGTTACGCTTTGGCGAAGTACACAGGCCACTGTGTTGACAATTGTATGATGGTCTTGCATTGTACTAGCACAAAACCCTATTGACTAGTTTTGGAACTCTAGTATTCCAATCAATAGCATTTTAGTCTTTTAGTGTTTTTGAAGGATTACAAAAATGAATACTATGAATATGATTTTGTAACAAAGGTTGTAAAACACACAGGTAATTAACAATGTTGGGCTTATCTTGCTATCTTGAAATTTTAGCTACTTAGTTCTCCAGGTAGACAAGGATGAATATTTATTAATCTTTCCCTGGAGATAGCCAGCGCACACAAGTGTTGAAAAACCCCATGTGCACTTGGCCGATTGACCAGCGACCTCCGTATTGGTAGCACGGCGCTCTAACAACTGAGCTCAGATGCAATCTATCGTCCTCTACCACCCAGACTTGATAGCTCAGTTGGTTGAGCGCCGTGCTAGTAATACGGAGTCACCGGGTTAGTATCCGGCCAAATGCACATGGGGTTTTTAACAGTTGGTGGGCGCGGGTATCTCCAGGGAAAGATTAATAAATATTCATCTTGCATTTGTTGATATAATGAATGAAATACTTAAATATTTCTCAATGGAGCTTCAGTTTTTCTCCCAAATGAACAAAGGTTGCAACTCTGGCATGACAGTTTATGATTTTGTTTAAGAGTTTTGTTTCTGACTATTGTTTTTCCTCATACTCAAATGTTCATACCATACCAAGTAACGGCTCTGAGAGGAATCACAAATTTCCCATAATTCAAAGGTTTACAAAAAAAATCATTACTGTGAAAAAGGCCAAAAAAACTAAACAATTAAACTCATATTTTTAATAATAAAGTAGGAACAGTCTTACTGGGAAGATACTGCATCGGGAAGTGCAGGAATGTTTGTCCTGCCTGGAGCAACGAAGGACCCATAAGCAAATGTTTTACTTGCGTTACGATTTTTGCCTGACGCAGTCCCTGAACTAAAGCTCATAAGCATTGCATTCAATATTGAAATAGAAGAACCAAAGACTGAAGAACTAAATTATCACCCAACGGTAGTACCTGGTCCATTACATACCATGTGTTTACATACCATGCTCTGGATGTTTAATGATATACAAAATAATGGCCAGAATGGAATTCTTTGATAGACTCTCAAGCATTGAGGGCTTACCTTTGTTAACAGATGAATGAGAGCTTCTGTCATCTTCAGATGTCTCAACTTGTATGAGTGGAAGTTTACTGTTGGATCGCTTGTATTTCTTGCCAGCTGGTGACCTTCTGTACTGCATTCACTTAGTCATCAGTGGAGTCTGCAGGAATAAAGGATGCGGGTTCAAACATTTGATCCAATACCAAAATGGTAGATGTCAGTAATCTATTTGAATTTTGTAGGAAGGCAAGAGCAAGAAAATGCACATAAAATAAACAGACTGTTTATCTATTACATTTGTTTATGTTCATACCACCAGAGTATAGTTATTTCTCTTAAATGATATTTTTTTTTCTGGCCCAAAGTTGGGTCCGCCAATTGCTTCTTGATTTGGTTTGGTTTCTTTGTAACTTTCCTACTAGCATCCTCAGCAGCAGCTTTCTGGGGAGTTTAACTGAACCTGCAGTTCTACAGGAAGTCGCTGAGGGTGAATTGGAAGGAAGTGCATTGGCAGCAGCATCGGCCCCTGAGATGGGTATGGGTGCAGCAACAGTAGTTCTGACGGGTAACATCCATGGTCTTTGATAAGGTCAGTGTCCTCCTGTCTCAGTACCACCGCCAAGTGGTGTCTCATTGGTTGGTTGATTATGCCTGTACAGTTTGGCAATGCATTATCTGTGTGGAAGGTGACCATTTCTGTTACTGGCCAATGTTTGAGGGTTTGATGATCCAGAAATAGCAGCTCTCATCTGAACAATGTGATTCCTTAGGTTGGTCACTTTCTATACTGCATCCTTGAGAATTTGATCTTTTAATAGTAATCAACTACTTTCAATGATTCTGAAGGCAACATATTTTTGTCCAGTATCTGCATTTAATTCCTTCTCAGAATCCTTCTTCAGGATTTCTACAGCTCGAACAGGACAAACTTTGTAACAATATTCGGGTTAGCACACGGTGCTGCAGTAGCTTCAGTTATACAAATTTTCATCTTGAAGTCTGCAGGAACAACAGGTACCATATCTTGATTATCATTCTTCCTTGGCAGGAAGAAACCGAGCTGCTTTATCATCTGATCTTTAATGTACCGGTCGGTTTTATTCTTGTTTGTCTTCTTGATCTTTGTCTTCTTTACTTGTTGAATCTGAAATGTCTTTTCATTACTGTCTTTTGTGGCATTCAAGTCGGTATCTTTTCCAACTTCATTCTTAGGCCTTCTCAGGATTTCTCATTCTTGTATCAGCCTGAAGAGCATTTCATTGTCAGTGGTTTTTAGATTCATTGCTAACTACCTCTTCTCCTTTTCCGTCTTGTCCGTCTCCATTAGTTGTTTTCTGGGCCTCATCTTTTTCTCTTTGGCTTCTCCTTTTCACTTCTACACTTTCTTTCTGTTCATCTGTTTAAGAGTCAGCAGTAAGTCTTTTTGGATTTATCAGAGTCCAACTGTTTCCCTCAGGGGTTCTTCATCTTTAAGTTTACGCCTTCTGGTTTCCCGCTTTTCTAGTTCTTCATCCTTGTCATCGGTAGCCTTTGAATCTACTTTTCCCTTTCCTCTTCCTCTTAGATTCACTTTTACTACACTATCATTTTCTGATTGTTAATCTTCATGGCTAACCTTTTCTGAGACCTGATCACTCTTTTCTCATTTCATCTTTAGTACCAAGCTCTAGTTTCTGCTTCACACCTGAAGCAGCTTTGGCAACAAGGCTACTAACAGCTTAACGCTGACCACAGCAGGAATGTTCTTCAGTGGAGACATCCGGACTGATCTTTCAGGGATTGCTTCCGTGTGCTCTCGGTGCTGAACCCTCTACCACTTTCGAAATGTTGCATCTTTTGGCACAAATCCTTAGGTTTAATGGCTTGCATAGAAGTGGTATCCTCAGACTCACTATCAGTTGTTCCTGAAGAGGTGTGCGGCCTATGATGCTTCTCAGAAGAAGATCCCTCTTTTTACTTTCCGAACGCTATATGCTGACCTCCTAAATGCATTATGTTTTATTTTCGTGGAGTCCTCTACCCCTTTTCTTGAGGTGTTGTAAACAGGGGGCTTCTTGCTCCTGCCCCTCAATAGTTTGTGAAGATTCCTTCATTTCTTTATCATTAGATTCCTTGAAGGACGGTTGGTTGTCAGATAAAAGACCTTTTCACTATCAGTGGTTGATGCTTCAGCTACTCAATGATCTTAGGATTTCCTTCTGAAGTTTGATGGATTGCTGGAGAACTGATCGCCGTAGTAATTACCTAGCTCACTCAGAATGTCCTCAGTTAGTATACCCCCATCCTTGCCATTCTCAATTACACTGTTCAAACTCTGTAAGACAAAAGAGGACAAAACAATAGGGTAAGAATGTATCAAAGACATTGTAACAACCTGTCCAAGTGTACATCAATGGTCAAATGAAATGTTTGTGGTTAATGCGGGAAACCATTCTGCACAACTTGTTTTCAATATGTCTAATTAAAGTTATCAGTTTAAGTGTCCGATGTGTAGTGACTGATATATTGAACAGTTTCCAAAAATGATAATTTGTGTGTAGGCAATTTTATCATAAAATGTTGTTAATGCAGGAGATCATGGTCTGATCTATTCATATTCATACTAAAACCCTCAGTTGTAAGACCATAATTTTGGAAAATATCTTGGACGACACACTTTGATATCTCTCCTTTTGAGATGCATTGTGAGGGTTTTGAATATTAGTGATAGAATAATCTCTAATTACAGTTGGATTTATGAGTGTTACTGCAATAATGTAGGATAATCAGGGGCAGCACAAGAGGGTGGCAAGGGGGGGGAGGCCACCCACCCCACCCTACCCTAGTTTCAAAATTCAGTTAAAAACGAGGGTTAAGCAATAAATATGAAAAAATTATTTTACCTATGATTTTCGTCCCTCACTACTATTTACCCTGTGCCCCGCCCTGTAGATAATGTAAGTTAAGAAGGTGATCACTTATATCGCATAATAGACAACACCATTAGAAACATTATCACATGGATATTACTGTAAATAGGTAAAATAAAGTTGACTTAAGTAGTAGGGGATAATGATGTGATAGGAGTATACAATTGTAATTAAATCATTAATGGGTGTTTCCCGTAAATTAGGGTTGCCCGTAGACTATGGTTGTCCCGTTTTACTATGTGACATTTTGTTATTTAAATTTAACAATTGAAGAGTGTATTCCAAACTTATAAATGCCATTTAAATTACAGGCTAATTTGCATCTAATTTAGATTTTATAATATGAAACATGGTACTCATTAACTTTAATTTTATGTAAAATTAAAAAGGTGTCCTTTCCCGTGTATAAATGGGACACAAGCCTGTGTGTGACATGAAATTAAAAAAGCCCCTAAACATTGGTTCTTGGTTTTAATGTGCATCAAAACCTTGAAAATATAGGTTATTGATTGTTCTGATTTATTATAAAGCAAACACATAAAGCTTTCAAACATAATAAATCTGACTGTTTGGTAATTAGGCGATCATGTTATAATCAATGCAAGAGTGATTTCCCGTGTTACAACAAAACCCAAAATTTTGGTGTCCGCTTTCACGTTTATATGGAACCAATGGTTGTCTGAGAGAAAACTGAATGTAAGTGGACATGCTAAAGTTCATTGCAATTGGCTGCATACGTAATCATACTATATCGTGCAAAGTTTATAAAGCACGTGTATATAAAACCTTTTTTTTAAATTTTGAATATCCTGTTGGTGATCTGTGGTTCACGTTGTAAACGGGACACCAAAATGGTGTGTCCCGCTACACTTGTGCCTGACAAAAAGTTTATATGCAGGCATGACCATTTGTACTATAATCCTATAGTCCCCCTCATCAAATAACCAAAATGGACATATAAAACTATACACATTTCACCATAGTAGAAATTATCTTTTAAAAAAAACAGAAAAAAAATTGGTTTGGTGTCCCATTTACACGGGGGACCGGAATGCCGTTTTATTGCAAGATTTAACAGTTTTAAAAGTAATTTGACCCAATTTGATGTATTTAACGAGAATGGTATTAGCAATATTTGTTCACGAAATTATTGAGATCCTCCTTAACTTTGTGTTGTCCCTGTTCTCTCAAAATGTCACAAGATGGCCCACCTAATTACGGAAACACCCTAATATCTTTATCGATATCTTAGAGAATGTGATTCACTAGTAATCAAGCAAATTAAGAGTGATCCAAAAAAAGTTTACACTTTTTTGTCTGCAAATTTCTCAAAAGTGGGTAGACATATCAAAGTAGTTTGAGGGTATTTATTAACTTCAATATCTTGTTGAAACTTGGTGAAGACTGAGTTGAAAACAAAGCTGAAATAACAAAATGGCCGCCATCTAAAGAAAAAAGGTCAAAGGTCATGGCGTGATAATGTTGCGCAGCGAATCGATTAATTTACTTTGTACTTCGAAGTTTATGAAGTATAAAATAGTGTTTGTTATCTCAGGACTATCTACATCAATAATATCTGTACCAGAAGAAAAGCTATTTTGATCCTGATTGGTACTGTTAACATTGGCAATGTACACTTAAAGCAATATTAGCACATTTTTTTTTTTGAAGAGCACCCTCAATGTTTCAAAAATTTTGAGATTCTTACACGGTTGCATTGGTAACGGCGGGCTAGTAAACTATACCTGTGAATGGTTAAGCTCGAAAATGTCTATGTGTCACAAACGAAGGAATTTTGTAATTAGAATAATTAATATCGGGATCCCGATAATAATTCAACGGCTGCTGGAAACCGTCTTCCAATGTGAAATAGCCGGGAAATAGCGCCATGTACATATCTACGCTCATCCATTAGTTGTTTTATTGGTTCAGGCAAGTCAAGTTAGAGGTTGTTTTCTTGAGGTGGCACTATTTCATCATGGACGGACATAAACGTAGCATTTCCAGCTCCGCCGTTAAGTCCAATCTGGGATCCCAATTTTAATTACAAAATCGCTTATTTTATGATAAATACGCATTTTTTAGTATTCTCGTTTGCAAGTATAGTTTCGTAGACAATTACCAACATAACTCTGCAAAAATATCAAATTTTGAAAATTGGGGGCGCTCTTCAAATAATGTGCTAATATTGCTTTAAGTCTATGCTAGTAGTATTTTATGGAGGGTAAGCATTTCAGTTGCAAGCTCTAGTTAGAGAGTCTGTCCAGGCACTTGTTGTTTTAGGTGTACGATTCCAGTACACCTTTTGACACAAACAGAAACATGACAAGTTGCTAAACTATTGCACAAGTAATATTACAAATCCAAGTAATTAATTCCCTCATCTTCTACAAATCTTTTTTTTTAATTAACAGGAAATTTGGTCTACTTTTATGCACATGTTTACAAAATACACATTTTGTTTAGTGCTTATGAAAGCACGTCAACTACTTCCATTTTCATTTGATTTGAAAGCAATTATATAATGGACATAATTTACATACCAATATAGGCATAGCCACGAACAGTGTTGTTTTTCAAACTCCTTCGACACCAAATAGTGTTCAAAGGTAACATTTGGGTACCTGGAAATTACCTACAAATATGCCTTTTTTGGGGTTTGATATCTCAAACATTTTAAAATGCAGCATGATTAGCATGATTTTTTTACAAACTCTTTGACACCAAATAGTGTTCAAAGGTAACATTTGGGTAAATTACCTACAAATATGCCCTTTTTGGGGTTTGATATCTCAAACAATTTAAAAAGCAGCATGATTAGCATGATTTTTTTATTCCAAAACAACTCAAAAAAAAATAATAATGCCACCCATTTTCACTTAAAAAATGCAAACATTGGCTTTGAGAAAAATGCTTTCTCCTTTGGCTTTAGCATTTTTTTGGTAATTGTTTATTTTGGAGTTATAAGCCTACACCCACATGATTGCATACTCATTTTGCATTTTGTTAAAAATTTTAAGCCAATTTCACACATTCAGTATTAAGGGTCCTATCATGGCAGTAGATAGTAATGTGAAATGTATTACATGCTTCAGCTGATAGTCGATGTTGTTTGTAGCGCAGTGTGCATGATGTAATTAGTATATAGGTCATACATTAGGGCAATATGTATGGGTAGAATATGGTATATATAGCTAAATTTTGGTGTACCATATACTTCAGTAGCAGGAGGGTTTATATGAATGCCATAGGACCATTTGCAAAAATTTTAGTCTAATTTAGTCCCACCAGAAAGATATTTTTTCTTTCCATTGAAATTTATTTTGTGTTTATTTTGAAATTTGCATTTAAATCAATTAACTAAAGCAAATGTTTTGGACAAACCCAATTTTGACTTAGTCCAAGTCTAACTTGGTCTAACATTTTGTGAATGGACCGTAGGGTTCAGTTCAAGATTAGGCAAGAGTCCCTTGTTTCTTGGAGCATACGTATTTCCCATGGTCTGGCCTGCAGTAAAGTACAAACTAGCAACACAAGAGGTCCATGACACATGGTATTTCAAGGCCAACTGATATGTTATTTTTAGACAGTGACTTTGCAACATATAGCTGTTAAAAGCAAAACTCTCAATATATATTAGGTAAATACTGCATATACTAGTGTTCTTGTAATCTACATCATAAGAAACAAACTATACCAAGCACCGACTCACTGACAGGGTTCACAGGTGCCAGTGGAAAAAGTTGTCAAACATATTTTCCACTTTGCAGAAACATTTTTCACAAATTTTTTTTACGGGTACACTTGTAAAAGTGGCAAAACCTGAAAAGTGATTAAATGTTGCATTTTTTTGTTTTCCTGAGAAGAGCAAATGATGCACATAAATATTCAATATTACATTTTTTTAAATTAAATATGCCAAGCATGGGGTAACTGGTAGGCCACTATGTATGCTATATTGAGGTACAACTATCTATCTCAGCCATTTTCAGCCCACTGCTGGGCGAAGACCTCAAGCTGGTGCCACACGGACCTGTCATGCTGCTCCCATCCATATGCCTACTCACAATTTCATCTCTCCATCTTGTTTTTTGCCTACCCCTACTTCATGAATTGCCATTGGCTGCCATTCTGTGCAACGTTTTGTATATACTCAAAATTCACGAATTTGACATGCCATAATAGTGTGCCATATTCGACCTATTTAGCGCCCTGTGCGCTTAAGTCACTCGTTTTAGGGGTGGGGGCGCTAATTTTGGTACACGTGCGTAAGTTACTTTTGACCACAAAATCCCCATTAGAAAGTCTTAACTACCCGGCAGCTACACCTAACTTCCATTAAGTATTGGTACAGTCTGTATAGCCTCAATAATGCTTTAACTTAAAATTATAGATTTTTTTTAAAATGAAAATGTTATCAGAATTAATAGTATCCAAAGTAAATAAGTGTCTACCAAAATTTTGACACACACACACAGACTGACTGACAGAAATCATGTTGCCATAAGGTCTTCCTATCGACCCCTATCGGCCGACCTAAAAATCACATTTTGTTTTCACTTTTAAGACATTTCTGTATCCAAATAAAAGGTAAGAGATCTATTGTGTGTGTCTATACTCTATATGAAACCACTATTTATGGCTGAAAATATGGATGCCTCAAAATCCCTTGTTGCACCTTTAATCAACCAAATTAAAATAAATTTTGTTAATGTTAAAAAATTCAGATCATTTGTACACAAGGCGCCACTTTGTTTGTGTATAGGGGTACTTCTGACTTTGGCATCCACAAGATACCATAACAATGTACATTTCCGGGGAAGGCGCTTCCCAAATTGCCAACCCACCATTTTAGTCAATGACTGAAGTCGGTCTGCTTTTTTTAGTACAGGCACTGACTTTAATAGTATACGCACCATTTTGTACCATGAAATCAATTCAAGACCAGTTTTATTTTCACTTTAGAATAGGATGATTACGTCCAGATTACTTACCAGTAAGATCTTAATATCGTGGCTTGTAGCAAGAGTAAGTATTGTCAGCAATGTTTTACGTACCATCATTAATTGGTTCTTGTGGGGAGGCAAAAATTGTAATGCATAGAAATTAGGGGTTCATTATTAAAATGTTGGGTATGAAGCTTAGGACCCAAGCCGGGAGGGGCTTTACCAGTTCATGTTTACCACACATGACTAATCATTACTATAAAAGTAACATCAATTAATATGAATTCAGTGTGAAATTGCCATGATTTTACCACTTTCGTGTTCATTATGGTGGCCAGCATAAACGCTTGTTTATTACATGGCCATGTGATGCATATGACAATCGCGTATGCCGTTAAGTAGGAGGGAATATGAAAATCCTTTCATTCAAAAATATAAGCTATAACTTTAAAAACAAGCGTGCACACAAAATGAACTTGAATAATCTATATTTAATCCTATTACTGTGATTATTGAAAGGATGCAGTAATACATACATAGCAAGATGATTACTGTGCTTGATTACAAAGCCCATTTTTTCTATGTAAACATTTTGCGAAAGCCAGTTTACAAGGGATAATGATAATATGTTGATTCCATGAAACGGTGCATTCAAGATATTGGTGTCTTTGGTTATATAAGACTTTTAAACAATGCTTTATTGGAACAAAACGGGAATATTTTGATAGGAACCAGTGAGCTGCATTGGGCATTATAGGTGCCATGATTGAGTTCATTTTCTTTTCTATGAGATAATTGCCCTTCAAACATAAAAAATAGAAGAAAATTGATGTCCAAAAACACAACATCAAAATTAAAAATTGAAAAAAACTTCGGCAGCTTCAATTTACGAATATCATGTTTCTTGTTGCCAAACATGTGTTTGAAATATGTAATGATGTTTTTCCGTGTATTCTGAATTTATGTTATATTTGTTGAAATACAAACATAATGTCCATGAAACCTTGTTTCATACGTGATTCCTCACAAAGCAGTTGCTAAGTGTTGGTAAAACTTCTACGATATTGATGCTGCAGTCTAATTCAAGGTAAACCTAATGCGGGCACACAGTGGCAGTTGGAAATAGTTTTTTCTTCAGCTCACAATTGACTATTAAAAAGTCTAATAAATGTGAACCTTTTTAAAAATATGACCTTTGTAAGGAAGTGTATACGTTATCCCACATTTCTCAGCAACCAAACAAGTTTTTAAATGTATTGATAAAGAGTGGCATAGCTCACTAATTTTCCGACCACATAAAATTATACAAAATTTTATCAGATTTACATCTACTTTGTCAGTGGGAGATGTGAAAAATGGTCAGAAATGTTTACTATGTTATTGCTGTATTAGGTTATTGTTTATTTGTTGAATGCGTTTGAGTTTACATCTCAACTCTATTTGGCCATGGAATGACCTTCGGCATAAAATTAGCATAAAAGGTATTTAATATGTTTATTATGAGGTATAATTTTCAATTCCTAAGTTCAATTAGCTACTCAAAATCTAACTTGTACCAAATGAAATTGTTCCCCAGCAACCTCCTGATAATTGTTCATCAGTTGGCTATTTTGTTGCGTTAAAATCTTGATACCAGGTAACGTGATAAACCCTATTCTTTTGCGTATAAAATATTTGGGTTGTGCTCAATATTATTTTTCCGTAATAGTATTGAATAGCTTAAATGTTAAACATAAAAACATACAATTTTGAAAATATTTTGGGCGGGTGTGTTCGTTATCTCAAAATGCACTGTTTCATGAAAATCGACCATACCCTGAAATGTGATTTTTTTCCTGCACAGTTTTCCCTATGGGCCTAAAGTACAGCATCCTTATCCACTCTGTAAATAACATGTATTATACTGATTGGAGAATTATATCAAATAAATAACACACATTGAATTTAACCTTTTTATCAACTGAATTCATGGGCAGAGGTCAAATTTGATGTGAAGGAAGAGCCATTAAATTTTTACCTCACTGAGATGTTTTTTTAATTCTGAAAATTGAGAATGCATGTCTGTTGCGCGGACAGGTCACCCAGGTACTATTGTTCACTGTGAAAAATTGTTGGGAGCCATGGGTCTTTTGGCATGGCCTCACACAAAGACATAGATAATGCTATGTCCACAAATGTCCAATTCTATTGAGACCGGCAAAGTGGTCTCAATAGAATGCAGTGTTTCTAAATGACTAGTCTTCCAATAAAAAAAAATCAACAAAATATTTTTTTCTAAAACATCCAATCTATAGTGTTAATAACAAATTTATATTTTATGAATGTGAGCAAGAGATTACACGCCATCTACAAGAATTATTTTTTCTGTTTCTTTTTTTTTTTTTGTTTTTTTTTTTTTTCTGAATTAATACTCCATTACAGTCCATGAAATATAAACACCCAACTTAAAAATGCCAATAAAAATGTATTCTAAAAGTGAACTGAGAATTTTTCATTAGGTTTAATAAGGCCATGCGTCTCAAAGTAAAGAGATATGTAGGGTGGGGGGGGGTGGGTTGGTTTGGTTTTTTTTTTTGTGGCGTAGTTGGCGGGGGGGCGGGGGTTTGGGGGGGGTTTTTTTGGGCGGTGTAACAGTTTTCTTAAAATTATGAAATGATTAAATGGTGGTTTTGATATAAAGATGAATTTGATATATTTTAAAGCCTAATTCTCTTTCATTTGAGGATACCAAGCCAGCCTCTCCAATAATTATCTGTGATGTTATGATAATGACGTATGCAGGGTGGCAGACATTGGGACATGGATATTGGGACATGGTACCAATAGAAACTTTGGGAACACTCAAGTTTACTGAGTAAAATTATGAAAACAATTTTTAATTACTATGAGGGTAGCGAGGATATCGGTTTAGCTACATTAATCGGGACATTGAATAATTAAAAAAAAATAGAAGGACGGGCAATTGACCTGCCTTGCATTAATTAGACTAATGAGCACAAATAACAAGGTGTAAGATGGTTTTCCCATTTAGTAGACCCTCTGTTGAAAAAACAGCATACACTATATTTGTACAAATGTCTAAATGCGTCCAAATCATCAAACAGTATTGCATCAAGTTAGTAACATACATAATGTACAGCAGTTTAAAGCAAAGGTATCAATTACCAGTAGTAATAAACGGTACTTAATTAGTGTGCGGATAAAAAAGATATATTGAAACTTATATTTCCCCTATACCCACCCCAAACTATATATTTTCTGAAAGCTCTTTAGTTGACGTGCTCTTCATTTTTATGGTACCCTTAGGGCATCAAATCATCTGAATGGGAAATTAAAATTCACAGGACTAGCCCTTTTATTGAAAATTTACTTATTCTCCCGTTATGATTGAGTTTGTGATTGATGCCAGTGGAATCCCGTGTTTTTAAGCTTCAAAAAATTTATGCTTGTGGACAGGATGAACAAGCATTTTTTAGATAACTTGAAATGGAGGTTTTCCACTAGCGTAGAAAATCTGTGCCGCACAAAAGTTGTCTGCCCACCTTAGAGACTATGGCAGAAATCAGCCATTACTGCTTTATTATACCTTAGATTTTTTAAATAAAAAATCATAATCTGAATTGAGAATGGCTACACTAAAGTGCTCCCAATATTATAGGAATCATAGACATGAATGACTCCAAAATAGAGCCTGCACCTTTAGTTTATATTAGACTGGCCATAATTTACAGCCTTCCACCGTGGAAAAAAAAAACACACTTTCCACATTTGGAACATCATTATCTCTAGCCAATAAAATCCCTAGAATGTAACATATATATCCCATATATTTCAACTTCGGAATTTTTTGCTACAGAAAATAAACATGACGATGACAAATTCAGTCACCATAGAAGAAAGACAAAGGTGGTTCTTGAATGTCAATTAAAAGTGCAGCAATAAAAAGATAAAAGGTTACCATAATTAATGCACCCCCCCCCCCTTTATAAAGTTAGCCACAGTAGAATATTATTTTGTCACCAGGTTGTGTGTCTAACGATCACCAAGCCGAAATAGTTTCCATACAAGAATAAGTTGTTATCCCAATAGAATGGCTAAAGTATGAGCTAGGCCTGTCCAACATCCAGTAAACATAAACAAACTAATGTGTAAATTTGAATGTAACAAACATAGAAACATATACATATTTGCCAAGCAGGAAGTGCATTGTAGTATAACAGTAATGCAACATGCAAGTATTAACCAAAAATAATATCGATACACAGTGTCAGTGGGCCAACATGTTTTCTATTGCCTCGTATCACATTGGTGAAAAGACCATGGAAAATTGAACTAACGTTGATAGCTGTTTTAATAAAATAAATGTCCAAAACGCTATACAAAAACTACAATAACATGTACTCATGTGAACACTCACCACATCACTTATCAGGCCACATTACATATTAAACTTATAATGGTGTGATTATCACTGAGTAAATTTTTTAGACTAAAATGTCCTTGTCATATACACGCTGTAATATTTTCACATGACCATGTGACCATACCCTTACAGTTCTGGCATATGAACACAAGTTAAAAATGATAAATTGAGCCCATGTCAAATTCAGACTTCAAGGCAGCCCGTGCTTGAACCACGTGCACCCTTTATATACCTTTTTAATATCTCAGAGATCTTACATGTATTTCCACATCACTTCCTGTACAATTATGTAAATGCACACGCACTTCCCATTCAAAGTAGTCAGTCAAATAGCACGGGCATAATAGCATCTAAATATTTCTGCCTTGATTCAGAGTTGCCAGGCCTTACTTCCCCACACTGACAGTTTGCCAAATTGGGTAGGTTTGCAAAAGAGGGCTTTTTATTAAAATATTTTTTCTTCCTTTTGAATAGATCCATATCAAAATCACAAATTATGTTTTTAAATGCACAAATCTTCTGACCGGGTGTTATGTTTTCATGACGTCATAGTACAAACTGCTGTTTGGTCCACATGCAATTTTGTTTATGTTTTTGGTAACATTTTAATGGGGAATGCAATGGCGGATCCAGGATTTGAAAAATGTCAAAATTACGGGGGCTGAAAGGCTGTAACTGGTCCAAAATAGCTAAAAATGGGCTGATTTTGCAAGAATTTGCAGATTTACCGGGATGCGCGCGCCCCCTCCGCCCCCTCCCTCTATCCGCGCCTGGAATGTGACAACTGACAAGCAAGAGCCAATGCCTGTGCAAAAATCAGCAGTACTTTTGAGAATCTTGACATATAGGCCTACAAGGTCAATAACTTGCATTTTACAGATCTGACTCGGTAGATTTCAAAATATTATTATTTTTTGGTGTAATAATGAAAAGTAATCAGTCAACCTACAACTAAAGATAGTAACCTAACTGCACATTCCCGAAATTTTAGACAATCGGATTTTCGTTTGAGATGGGCGTAAACATTTATTTGTAGGTATTACGTCCCATAGGATACGGTGTAAAACAAAAATTTCCGGATCCGGAAATATTAAACAACAAGTTTGAAGTCTATACAAGAATTCGATTTTAAGCTTACAATTCACACATTGATTAGTATTGGACAAGCATTAATGGACATGCAAAACACAGATTTGTTTGGAAGTGAGGGCGCCCCTCCTCAGAACTCTGAGTCGCCTTTAACAAACCGCACCCTCTATAGACCAATTTCTACAGACATGTGTAAAACTATGTTGAAAAAAAATACCACATTGTCTGTAAAACAAATGTTCCATCTCTAATAAACACCCCTCATTCTTCCACCAAATGTCCCTAAAATACCAAAAATTATGCCATACATGCAAATGATACACAGACAATTAAAAATCATGATTTTGACATAGGTGGAATATTTGCTCATATTTCAATATAAAACATAGGCTGAATTTCGTATAAATTGTTCCAACACAAAATTAAAAATGTTTATCTCTCTTGAATTTTAATCAAACTCTTTCAACAAAATCAATTTTTGAAGGTGCGACTATCTAGGCAATGGTGGACCATTTGCTAATAAAAAAATTGTCAATGGCTATTTCAGGATGACTGCAACTGAATTTGGTGAACAATTTCAAACTGATAATCAAAATAACCTGAAATTAATAAAAAAAAAAAAAAAGAGTAATATTTTCAATATAAAATGCAAGCTCATCTAACAAATAATTTCTCTGTGGCATACAATATTACATTTTTTCAAACAAGCCAGCCATCAATGATCATCTTCAAATACCAATATGTGATACTGTACAAAATCTGGAATTCATTTGTTTGGTCAATCCATGAACAAATTTCCACATTCTAAGTACCGTACATGCACATGCTTTGCCCATGGCATGTAATTGTAAACCTACTATCAATCTGTCAACTCCAAAGGATACATTTCCCCATAGTGTTAATAAATCTGTCTTGGTAATTCTGAAATTTAATGATTTGGCACTTCCCATATTATGGTAATTGGTATTATTTCACATGGAGTTGTACAAATTTACTGATCGGTTTTAATTAAGTTGTATCAGTTATCTCACACTTTGTCATGTATACATGTATTATTTTTTGAACATGTAGAGCCTAAACCCTATTTGTTGGACAACCCTACAAATCTCATGCCTTTTAATAAACCTCTCAGTCAGGAGACATTTCAAAATTATCCCCATGAATAAGGTCGAAAACTCATTCTCCACTGAACTCAACGTAGAACTCTCTATGTAGGCTGAATTTCGTATTTACGAAATTGGAAAATTTCGCAATTTTTGTACAAAAGAAACATTTCTCAGCTTAATCCTTTCAGATGGGGATATTTTTGATGGAAAGCTTTACATCAGGGCAAAAATCTGAATTTTCACATTTTTTAGGGACACCTGTTATTTGAAATCTTGAAAACCTTTAAACAATCCTTTCCATTACTAAAGCGTGACATACTGACATCAGTTGCTCAGGGTGCTGACAGATAGCATACACGAGAGGGGTCCAAATCTTTGTCATGAAAATTAATTTGTAATATATCCAGTCTTATTTTCTCTCATCTCCCCTAAATGCCAGGTTATTTGAACCAGTTCTCGAATCACTAGTGTTGTCAGCTTTTGCAATCCCCCTTTCTTGTAATCTGCACAAGATGACCTCGAATGACCTTTGACCGTGGTATGTGACCTTTAACCCTACCATGACATGCAAGTCTATGGTGCACCTATTACCGTTGGTAAACGTTTCATCTAGAAGTCTCAAGCATGCAAATGAGGTGTTACAATTGATTCTCTCATGCACTGTAAATTGTTGTGCAGCAGCACTTCTAATATGGCAATAGTCAATCTTGTTCGTAAGTCCTTGGAACACTTGTTAGTATTGGCAGCTATGTAATGATAATAGGCTTGAAACGCATTGTAACTGTAACTTTCTCTCCTCCTCCCTGTCCCCTCCCAAGTCAGTGTTGAAAGTAATATAGAGCGAGATTGCCCAAGTGTGTTGTGCTCATGCAACATTGAAATGAGGGGGCACTAAGTGTTTGCATACTTGGGACTTCTATATGAACGTCTACCAGATTGGTGGCAATTGGAGTTAAGGTGTCCATGCACAAGCAATTTGAAAATGGTTAAAACTTTATTGAAACATACATACACACGATGGATACAGGATTTTGATTAGTATGTGCCTCGTGCAATCCTTGCAGATGACACAAAATGAATGGGCGGACAAACAGGCCACAACACACAAAACACTTTTGAATCTCAGGTGACATTGTTTGCATTTAGTAATTAAACTGTACTTGATGTAGATAAAAGACTGGAAAGGTAGTCACCTGCGCTTGTTGTAGATGAAGAAGAACTGACTTTTGTTTGGGTGAATTAGAATAAGTGGCATAACAAATATATATGTAGTGTTTCTTGAACCTACTAATTCATTTCTATTGTGATTAACTGGTGTTCAACATCATCAACCTTTATTGCAAAATGTAGTGTTTGTTGCTGTGACTGCGAGTTCAGCTTTGATATTTTGCATTTTCTTCCATATGTTCCATTTTTGATGAATGCTCAATGTCCATCAAATACAACTTCTCCATCTTTCAACAAAAATTTAATAATAGTTTTTGATTGACTAACCTTTTCTTGCTATGTATAATTTTTTAAAAAGATACTTTTAACAATAGCCATAAGAGGTATGACAAATCGTGGAGTATGGAATAGTTTATGCTCCAAAATACTGTACTATCAAAACTAAACCAAAAGGGTCAATCAGTGGTCCACAACAGAGGCAAGGTCTCTTTGCTTCATCATGATGGGGAAATCAATTGCTGATGTACACAGCTTTTAAAGAGCTAGAAGCCTTATGTTGCTGATTTCTCCAACTACACTTTCTAGGAGACTGTTCCAGATGTGGACAGCAGTGTGGAGAAAGGTCCTGCTAGTGGATAGGTTCTTGAGACTCTTTGGATGAGTGCATGACTTGGTAAGGACAGACTGGTGCCAAGTAGTTCATTTGAACACATATCTGAAAAAGCATTCTCAGTCGTAAATCTATATACATGCGTTCATGTCATCCCTGAGTGGACCAATTTATCCAAAGCACTGTGTAACTGGTATAAAAAGATCTATTATGAAGGACTGGGCATACGCATGAGTTAGTACACACATAGGGTTACAAATGAGAGGAGAACAAACCCCTGGTCTGGCAGACATCAGCTGGTGTGCAATGCATATTATAGATCACAGCTGCAACCTGATGTCTATGATGTGGGGAGGGGATGTTTAGCTCCATTTGGCCTGCTGTTCATTCACTGCATTGATTCGTAATGCTTTGCTCTAGATGGAGTCAAGAGGCTTTTGGGAGGTGGAGGAGCACTCATCCAGCATAATGGTGCATACCCCATAATGCTGTGTACCCGGGTCTTTTATACTCTGGTATCTAGACTTCACATGTATTAGCAACCCTCCCTAGAGCTCCAAGCTTCTCCAAGCTCCAGCTGTGATGTTTGAGATGTGCTTAGTCAGGGTGAGCTTTTTGTCTACAGAATTTTTTTTTTTCTGCCAGTTTTGGTGTACATTGCCATATATTTGCCCTTGATGGAATCCTCTTTTACACTTGATTTTTTAAGGTAAAATTTTCTATTTGCCTGCACACTTTTTCTCATTCACTGCAGGTCCCTAATCAAGCTTGCAGTTGTGGTCCACCTATCACCCCGTTCTTATGATTTTGCAAAATTGGGTGGAGTCATCTGCATACAGAGGGTGTTTTCACTTATCTCTCCAATTGTCAATGAAGACAGAAAACAGCAGTACATGTAGTCCCAGAATAGTCCTGGGTAACAGAAACATTGATGGATAGGATAGATGAAGACTGCCCAGAGAGAACCAATTTGAGAGAGAACCAATTTGAGAGAATGGTTGGAAAGGTAGCTTGCAATCCAGGTCAGTAGCTTGCCAGACTCTCTTGCTTTTTAGTTTGGAGCAGAAACAATTATGCCATACCTTGTTGAAAGCATAAGCATCACCAGCCAAATAAAACACAATATCGCGATGTGATCTTTGCATACAAATATTCTATTTAGTCAATATCAGTAAGACTTTATTTATAACCATTCCAACATTGGCTATGTTGTTGTAATGTGGGTCCACACAGTCATTTCCTATTCCAGCACCATGACCATGCATGTAAAATATTTAATTAAAAAAAAAATATCAAAAATGTTTAATGAATCTTTTACACAAGAGATTAATTTTTCACATAGCTATATCCTTACTTTTCAATTTCTGACCATGTTTGAGCCTGTATACAGATTTTGTCCAAAATTTGTAGAGTTTGGGGACTGTTATTTTGTGACTCATTGATACCAAATTCAGTGGTTAGTGCCAGGTGTATTAACTTGGTATTGAAAAGGTCAATCTTGAATATGGGTAGTTCCGTAAATTAGGGGGCCAGTAGACTTCAATGGTGTCCCGTTTACTATGTGTCCCGTTAACAATGAAGATATGTATTCAAACTTATAAATTCCATTTTTAATTTTAAATGATTTATGAAAAATAATGTTGTACAAGTAATTTGCCTCATAATTAGACTCGTACTCATTAACTTTTAATTTTATGTATAAATTAAAGGTGCCATTTC
The DNA here is from genome assembly GCA_023653785.1 of Ophioderma brevispina. Classification (NCBI taxonomy): domain Eukaryota; kingdom Metazoa; phylum Echinodermata; class Ophiuroidea; order Amphilepidida; family Ophiodermatidae; genus Ophioderma; species Ophioderma brevispina. The sequence continues at coordinate 91,441 of JAMKCH010016681.1, read as the reverse complement.
CCGTGTAAATGGGACACCAAGCCTGTGACATGAAATAAAGTCTAAACATTGTGTTCTTGGTTTTAATGTGCATAAAAACTGAAAATATATGGTATATTGTTGATTTATTATAAAGCAAACACATAAAGCTTTCATAACATAATAAATCTGACTGTTTTGGTAATTAGCCGATTATGTTATAATCGATGCAAGTCATTGATTCCCCGTGTAAACAAAACCCAAAATTTTGGTATCCCACTTTTCACGCTTTACTAATGGGAAACCATGGTTTGTTCTGAGAAACTGAATGTAAGTTGACTGCTAAAGTGACATTGCAATGTTGCAGACGTACATTCCCAAAATTGCCACTTTCAATTTTTAAAAAAAAAAAAAAAAAAAAAAAAAACTTTTTAATTTTGAATATCCTGTGGTGATCTGTGGTTCCCTGTGTAAACGGGAAAGCATTGGTGTCCCGCTACACTTGTGCCTGAAAAACATTGTTTTATATGCAGGCATGACCATTTGTACTATTAATCTTATTGTGCCCCCTCAAATAACCAAAATGTACATATAAAACTATACACATATCACATAGTAATGAAATTATCTTTAAAAAAATCAGAAAATTGGTTTTGTGTCCCATTTACACGGGGAACCGGAATGCAGTTTTATTGCAGTATTTTTAAGCTTTTGAAAGTACTTTTGACTAATTTGATTGTTATTTCATGAGGAATGGTATTATCATATATTTGTTCAAGAAATTATTGAGATCCTCCTTAAATTTTTGTTGTCCTTTTTTCTCTCAAAATGTCACAAGTTGGTACCCTAATTTACGAAAACACCCATAGGTCAAAGGTGAATTTGGTCCAAAACTGCATGCAAATCTTAGTTGTGATGCTTAAACTGGATAAATCGCATAAGGGCTGCCAATATCACCGCAGTGAAATATTGGAATCAATTGGGGTGCTGTTTCTTCTTATCGTATCCAAACACAGTAGTTCTCAAATATGATCCATTCCAGAGATGGATACGTCTGGTTGCTTCACTGAATTGCAAGGTCCTTGTCCATGCATTGTTGCTCACTCCAACAGTGGGCAGACCAAGAGATGTCCCACTGTCTGTGGCACTGTTCCACAACTACAGGTAGTGTCCTGATCTGCTTCCAGGTAGCCCCACTGCTGCAAGGAAACCTTACATCGGCCGATTATGGTTCTCAATCTGTTGAGACATCGCCATTCAGCTCATGAAGATGTTCACCAGGTTCAATACCAATAGATGTTACTTGGTTGATAGCAAGTCTGTCTTTCCACAAGGCGACTCTCTTACACTCCTTAAAGACTGTATCAGGGGTTGGACTTTGCTCTCTGGATTGGACTCTCTCACTGGATTTAATGTGGTTAGCAGCTGGTCTCTGTCCAGACATAGGGTGCTTCACATTAGATACTTGGCAGCTACACTCTTGCATGCTCACTACACTATGTCTGGTGGAGCAATTCCTGCTAGGATGTATAAGTTATCCATTGGAGTTGGACGAAGACATCCTGTGATTAGCTAGCAGAAGGCATTTAATGCTGGATCAAGCTTCTTGGCATGGGTTGATCTTTCCCATACTGGAATTCTTACTCTGCACGAGTAGCACAGGGCAAGTGCCATCAATTTAAGTATGTGGGCAAGCACCCCCATCTTGTGCCAGTGAGTTTGCTCAAGATGTTATTCGGGTCTTATGCAGGGACTAACTTTTAAGGAGAGTGAGAGTGATAGCTCCCATACAGCTCTCCTTATGCACTTTGTAGGAGAGTGATTTAAAGCTCCCTTGGGAATATGCTCTATCCCTGGTTAGAAGTGGTAAATGCCAAGAATAGCTCCCCCTGATACCATCAGGAGAGCTTTTTACAGAGCACCACCTTAGTTTGTGGTAACTCCTAGATAGACAGGATTAACGCAGTGCTCTAGGGGTGTTCCAGACCAGGTTACTTTAAGCTGACATTTGGGGTCACAGTTACATAGGTGGAAAACACAGACCTGTGTCTTGGATGCATTTGCATGTAGGTGGTTTTCCTCATAATAAGGAGCGAGTTCATCCAAAGCTTTGGAGAGTCTCTTTCGACAACTGTGAAGTCTGCATCTTGTGCACTAATTCCAAGATTGTCTGCATAGATAAAACAACAGGTTTCTGCACTCCTAGGTTGGTCGCTGGTGTACATGTTGAACAGGAGAGGTGCCGAGCACGCTCCATTGGGGTAGGCCATTCTTGAGCCTATGCATCGGCTCTTCATGGCTCCTAGCTGAACAAAGAAATCCTGTTGGCAACGCAAACCTTTGCCTCAGTCAAGCAATGTTCCTTGGCAAGTTCTAGGGCTGGTACTCGACAAGGATGTTGTCGACAAGGTTGGCGAAAAATGCATGGCTCCTGGCATGGCGGACAAATATTCATTGGAGGAGCTTATTACTTTTGGAACCAGCATTTTCCGCAATCAAAATAATTGATTCCAAACTGCATATTGACTTTATGGAATCTTGAATTTAAACCATACTTTTTACTTTCACCCCGAGTAACCTGTTTCAATAGGAATTTCTAACAAATGGTGAAAAATGTTTGTTAAACTATATCATAATGAATGCAAAATGACATCAGAAGTTGGTCCACTTTTGAATAGCAATAGTTCAACCAACCTCCCAAGGGCCCGGGATAGTAAAGTGTGGAGTTGAAAGGTCAAAGTGAGGTAATTTGTTTTCCATACAAGTGCTCAATGTGTGCTATATAAATATTAAAACAAAATTGAGAATTGGCATTCAAAAGATTGATTGTCGACAATTGTCGCCATCGGGTTTTATGATTTACCAACATGTCGACAAAGAAAACACCAACCGATACCAGCTCTAGCAAGTTCCAAAATCTTATTGAGTAAGCATCTGTTATTATCATTGTCATAAGCTGCTGATAAATCGACGAACATGACATCAGTTACCAAACCCAAAGGTTCTGGAATCCATCCACAATGTGCCGAGTAAGCTAGAGCATTTGGCTTGTTGATTTGCCTGGCTGGAAACCTGCTTGTTCTGGTACGTATGAGGTGTTTATCTATCAAAGGTGTGATATGGTTGAGCAGGAGATGTTCAAAGAGCATGTAGGTGAGAAGTGATATTGGTCTATAGCTCTTGGGATTAGATGGATCTTTCCCAGGCTTTAGGAGTGCCATAACATGTGCTTTCCTCCAGATCTTTGGGAACCTGTGGACCTTTCAGATGGTGGACCATGCTTTGTTGCTGTCATGAGTCATATCGGTGGATTAAATTATGCCAGGTCTTTTCCTGGGAGATCCTCTCCAACACTTCCTCAGTTTAATCCTAACACGTCTGAGGTGCAATTAGAAGTAATCAAGTCGCACCTATTGCATGTAATAGCGCATCGGACATCAAGAACTACTTATTTTACCGGCAATGCTTTCTATTGCACCTCGGCCACTTTCCCCTCAGAACACCTTTTGCCAGCTATTGCACGTCGGCCGCTTTCCCGAGGAGATCGCCAAAAACCAACACATAGTTCCGGTCGAATAGCATGTTGGAATAGCACCATAACACATAGGTCCGGTCGCCATTTTGTATCCCATCGTGCACTACCTACCCGAAGTCCCGCGGGGTTTTCCCCCGACGTTAACTGTACGGTGGACCTTCCAAATTTAGCAAATGTGTCACGGTCAAATTTGCAAACCCGGAAGTAAAGCATACATTCCGGTCATTGCTTGTATTGACTTTGGGCCACTCTCCCTGCAGAAGACAGTTTTAGACAATTGCTTTCTATTGCACTGGTGACATCTTCCCCGCAGGACCTATTGCTGCCTATAGAGTTGAACAAACTACATCTGTTCATGTAAAAATGTGTTAAACACACTATTTTAGTGGGCCAGTATTCTATTTTTGTACAGCTATGTACGTAGCCATTGTTGACATTCTGGATCACAGTGGTCTTCTGTTTGCACTACCAGGCAGCACTTGTTATGGTTTACAATTGAATATAACTCATCAAATGACAAATGCCCCTCTTTGAAAAAGTTTCCTTATTTTCATATTTTATGGCATCTTTGTTGAAGGTGCATTTTGTGATCCTAGCACCTTGAATTTCCAAAATTCTTTTGATTCTGACGGTGCGTTTCATGTTATGCATGAATGTTAGAATCACACTGCCCCATAGGCCAGGTGTGTTGTAATTTCTGTCTGTTAAATACAAAATTATAAATTTCTTCTAAAGTAGATTGAATTTGCATGTCAGATTAGGCACACATACTTATTACTATACTTAGGCCAATGGTTCAGATGACATAAAAATCTAAAATTTTTTTAAAGGAAAGTCGAGGGATGAGGCTGTGGAGTGTGGGTCACAAAAAGCCCCTTTAAACTCTTGAGTTACATAGAGACATAACAGAAAATAGTAACTGAATGCACTAACATTACCCAAAAACATTGCACACAATACACAACAATAGCACCAATGGTGCATTAAGTAGCTCAATCATCAAGTTTTTTTTTGCAGTTTGATGTCAAATCATAAATTTTTACTCAAATTTCTTATACTCTGTCCAGCACCCTTCAAGTATGAAGTAGCGACGCAGGCATATATACATTGAACCGACTTTCAGCACATCCGTAGGTAAAGCCCAGCACAAGTGCACTGCAACTGAAAGGCGGCACTGGGTGTATTGCGCGCGTTGCCACTTCATAACTTCAGACGAGACAAAGTATAGTGGCAGCATTCAATATATAGTTCATAGTTGGGCATGCTTCCTTTGAGTTTGATTTGCATGTATAATTTATCTACACTCGATATGCTGAAATGCTATAAAGGCAGATGAATTAGTTTAAACTGCCTAATATCCACACTTGTATCTCATGACATCATTCATTAGCAGTTGGCCATGCTAACTCATTGTTATAGAGTTTGAAAAGAAGTGGGTAAATCCCAGGGCATAGTTGACAATTTCGTTGCTAGTTTGCTCTGCAGTTGACTGTTCTATTTCAAACATTCTCCTTATTTTCACAGTATTACTTTTTGTTAATGTTATACCCAAAATTTCAAACTGCATTTGCAGCAAGCAACAGGCCTCACCCATTTCACCAAACTTGGTAAAGGATATGTTTCAGAATAGGCCATTGAGGATAAGTCACAAACCACTGATTAGTGTTCATCATTAGTCATAGGCCTAAAAAAAAAATTGTTTGAATTGGCGTTAACCGACCGACCCTATTTTAACAAAACCAGCCGACCCTAAATATTTTTATTTTTTGTGTTGCCAAAAAAAGTTTTACAAACCCCGTAAACCAAATATTTTAATTTAGTATCGCGATTTAGTATTGCAGGACATTCAAAAGACAAATAAAAGATTTGTTTACAGAAAAAGTGAAAGATGTGGCATTTGTTTTTTTGTTGTGTGTCATATATTTTGTGAACTGGTATGTGAAACCTAAAAAAAAAAAAAACCTATTTTTTTTCTATATGTTTCGGCCAATCAAACATGTTTTTTTTAGGCCTTAGTTACTCATTCACAGCCAATTCCACATATGGACATAGGTATGTATGAATTTGCACAAAAAATTGACCCAACAATACCATTTGTCTACTTTGCTTTCTCTCAGTGGACAGGTGTGCAAATCACTCTCTCAAATACTATTGCAGGGTCATGTTGAAATCTTTTTGAAATAACACACGTTTTATAAGCACCCCATATTCAAAATATTTTAGATTTTGTTGGTAATTGTATACGGAAAGGCCTGTGAACATTTAAGCTCAAATTGGCGTATTTTGTCACAAAAGATGGGATTTTGTAATTAGAATCATATTCCCAACTGTATAACGTCAGCATTGAAACGCCAAAATTCTAACCATCCATTATGAAATACCGTCACCTCACGAGGATGTCCTCTTACTGCACTTGTGGATCACATGAACCGATGGAACAGCTATTTGAAGAGCGTAGACACAGTGCTATTTACCAGCTATTTCATATTGGAAGGATGTTTCCAGTAGCCATTGAATTATCAGGGATCTCCAATAATATTTTTCTCATTATAAAATCCCCTCTTTTAAGACAACTAGAGCAATTCAAGCATTACCATACCCCATAGAGTACTCTGTACAATTAATATTGGTCAACCAAAACGAGACACTTTTGCTCAGGCACCAAACCAAACATAATTTAGCCCTAAGATTTCACAGGGTAAATGAAAAAATAGTAGCTTTCATCAGATACCAAAATATTGACCACTTCCGGTAAAATCTGGGGTTCTGGGGATGAGCCTATTTGCTATCGGACCATGGATCTTTAAATATTTAAAAAAAATAACTATATAGTCACCGTAATAATTGTTTGAACTAAGCGTACGCAGTACCGGTTTGTGTGGCCAGTGCACAGGCGTATTGCGTGCCTACAGGTGCATAGCCAGCCCAGTGGTTCCGAGGGGGCTATTTCCCGGTAGGTGCATCAAATTTCCCGATCACAAGCAAAAATTTCCCGGTCGCAAGGCAAAGAATCCGAAAAAGGGCTGATTTAACATAAATATCAGTATTTTATTTCCCGATTTCCCCTCAAAACATTTTTCAGAGGGGGCACTCTGCCCCCACCTGGCTACGCCACTGCGTGCCTTGTGCAGTCTACAGCAGTGCAACATTCACGCACGCACGCTGCAGATTGTTCAAATCAGTTCCAACAATTATTACTCGAGATAATAACCTGGGTTCCATTTCAATATATTTACAAAAAAGTATCTGTGTCAGTCACTCCAAAATTGTTCATGAACCCATTGAATGTGCTTTAAAACATTGAAGTGGTTTTAGTGTGTGATTTTTTTGGTGTTTTTTTTTTTTTTTTGGAGTTTTGGGGAGTGTAGGATTTTTAACTGCATTTTGGCCTATTTTTTGGCTATCTTGTGGTCATTTTTTTTCAAGACTAAAAAAAATGGCCCCGAAATAGCTATGACCCAATCATATTTTAATTCCCATGTAGCAATGCATTGCAGGTTTCTAACAAACCTTTCTATTCCCCCCTTGTTTTTATAAATTTCATTTGTCTACGAACAGTCCAATTATTCCAGTTGGCTCTTCTTATTTTCATTCGGATGGTGTGTTAAAACAGGTCAAATCTGTACTCGAGATTTAAAGCGCAATAACAACACCACTTACTCAATGTTTTTTATATGAAAATCTGTATTAAAGAGATTTCCCAATGAGGGCGCACTAATTTTCCAAACAAATCGTAATTTTTGCATGTACATAATACTCGTCCATATACTTATCACTGTGTGAAATATCTAAGCTCAAATCGAAGAACTTCATAAAAAAATCAAAACTTTGTTATATGAAATTCTAGATCCGGAATTTTTGTTATGCCACGGTATCCATTGGGAAGTACTGTGCATAAATGTTTACTGAATGAAAACGAAAATTCTGATTCATCTCTAACATTCGAATTAAAGACACAATGAGTGATTTGCCCGAAAGATAAAAAACATTTGAAATTTGCAGGAATACCTAAAAAAGTGAAGAATAAGTCTACAGGTAGGACTCGTGAGGTGTATTTTCCAACTGAAAAATTGACAGAAAAGGAAGAAAATAGCATTGTTCAAAGATATGAATCCCCATTCAATTACGTGTTGTAGTAAGTGTCCAAACTAAAATATTCAATTTTGAGCATTAGGTGGCTTCTAGACTTATCCCTAGGGCCTTGCAGGGTATGTTAGGATAATTGTTCCAATAATGCAAAAATCTAATTTTGATGATTTTGTTCTGATGTAGCAAACCACTGATAGTGCCTCAAAAGCATTTTAAAGGAGACTATGACTATTTTAAATTACTTTTTAACACAAAAAATATAAATTTTAAAATCTGAGTCAGCCTTTAAAGTTAGGATGAGACTATGGAAATAGATTACAAAATCCCCCTTAGGCCAAGGGAATTTGATTCTTAGTTTCCTGTAGGCGCGCGCATCAGATTTGCCACTGTGGCAAATTATTTCATTATTTTGTGAAAATTTTTTGTTCTTGAAAACTTGATAATAAAAACATATTTTCAGTTGCTCAATACATTCAAGCATCCCTTCCTGTTCATTTTAAGCAGTTTCCTTGGGAGGGGTGTCACAGTATACCATTAATAATGAATTTTCTCCAGATTTTTGTCCCGATTGTAACTGATTGTCATAAATATTTGGTGCAAAAATGCTTGAACTGATTTTTAAAGTTTTGAAGAAATAAACCTGCAAATACCCCTGTTTTGTTAATTTGACACTTTTAAACATTGTTTTATGTAACAATAAGGTTAGTAGTGTATTCAAGATGCCTTTTGATGTAATGAAATGACAGTAATAATTGAAATGACAGTAAATGAATACTGAAATAGGACCTCGCGTCCAGTTAAAAATCTCAACAGGGAAACTAAGAATCAACTTCATTGGCCATACAAGCACAAGGTTTACCACTTGCTTGCACGCACAAGCAAGTATGCAACACACACACACAGTCACACCACAATATCCAGATTTAAATAGTAAATAAATAGGCAAAATGAAAAAAAAAAAAATGCTTGATCCAGAATATCTTACACTTCCTGTTGAGTGTTGGTTTGGGTTTTTTTTTTAATTGTGGTCACGACCAGTAATAACCAAAATCATTACATTATGGCAACAGCCGCAACAATTGTCAGGTACACTTACAATGTCAAGAAATAAAAAAAAAAAAATCTTAAAGATAAATTATAAGTACAGTAATGCCAAAATGTTTGTAATAATTTCAAATAAAAATGTTTCCTTGAAATAAAACAGCTTTGATTCCAATTCGAAACTGTTGATCCTAAATCAAGTGTAGCGACATCACATTTGGCAACTCAATCTGACTCACAATTCAAGCGTGCATGCATTCACATTTAGCATTGGTTTTACACTAATTTAAAGGCGCTGCCACTGCAATATTTAACCCTCAGTCTTTCTTTATTAATCTATTCAACACTCAATTTAGACTAGTGAATGCTATCATGACATAGGCCTAGGCATATTATTAATAATACAATAATAAAGTTTCCATGGCATGAGTGGCAGCCGATGCAGAATACATCCATAACCCAGGCATGCCCGACAGATTTCAGCCACATCATAACATTTCAATTTTAATATAATTTATGACAAAAATCTTAAAGTAGCAACATTTGAGACATGTTTATGATTACACTAAATATTTGAGTGGCAAGGGTTTGATGTGTTTTGAAATTTGCGTATTGCATGCTCCGTGGCATTATTGGCTGAAGTTACCTGCAGGCTGCAGTTTATTAAAATAAGAACCAAGCAATGATTTGTTTCTCAATGCTAGCATGTAGCACGATGTAGTTACATGAGTTAACATAATTGACAGAGCTTTTAATTATGCTTACTTTACAGGCATATCTGGAATTAAACAAAAATAACCACACCGCTGAATACCGAAGTTGCACGATGTCAGCCGTGGTGTTTAGAGCGATTAATCTTTAGAGCGCGAGGCCACTTGCTTGACCTGCACTCAGCTCTGCATATGAGAATGGGCGCAGCAGCACCTCGTTTAGCCTTGCCTTGGTGCAGCGTGTATTTAAATACCAGTGGCAATACTGCGAGTCTGCTAGATAACGATAATAGTACCCCTACGATCGGCTTAAATTCTAGGATTTATTTCACTATTGCAGGCCTCGAAATTTCATACCACAGTACACAAAGCCTGTACCTATTCTAACATTAGACAGATTTTACATGTAATACACGCAACACTTGTTTAATTGTAAAGCTACGATTGTGTCTTGGTTCTTACCTTACGATCTGCCGCCATTTTGGGCTTCAAGGTCGAATGAGCATGCGCAATAGACAAACAATGAAAGAAGTACCGGCTGTCTAAGTAAGATAAGGGGTTCGAACTCCGGCTACTTTTAGCTACTTTTGAAGTTTTACGACAGAACTTTTTTTTAATTGTATTTTGTTTAAAATCCTGTCACATGATTTATAATCGAAGAAAATTGTATACATATTATCAGCATAATGATATATGCCCTATGGTACTGAGGTCCGTCATGTATGTATTGTATAAAAAAATAGTGTCAGAAGCTTCAGAATGAGTATTATAAATATTATAAATGATTAGAATGATTAATATTCTATTCGATCAAGTGATAGACCTGTCCCAGAGACATGTAAAGATTACAAAGATTTATATAGGATTCAAATAAATATCAATGGGGCCTATAAACTGAAAATTGAACCATTGGGTTTGAACTGGAAAACTTCTGGATGCATTGAAAAAGATGATACAATCAAGCTCAATCAGTGAAACATTGGACATGTTGGATATTGATCAAAAGAATCAAGACCGCATACAGGCTCAAATTTGTGATTCCCTATAGGCCTAGGCCCTATTGTCAAGTTAGCTCCATTTGAAATGAAGAAAATAATACAAATTGGATAATCACCATGATCAGTCACCGGTGCAATTCATGTAGCCTATACCTGCATAGTCATGATGAAGACTTGGCATGCTCAATCAATTAAGACACATTGACAATTTGTTATAATTCACCTGCATTCCACCGTACAATTTGGAATCATAATTTAAGGTTGATTTGGTCGGTCGTTATCAAATCTAGATCATCGATATCCGGGATCGTTATCATCTTAATTGTCATCGTCAACATTTCATCGATCGTCAACGTTATAATCTCATAATCACATCTGAAGATAGGTATATGGTAGGCCTATACGTAGGGCCAAGTCCAGTTTTAGTAAAACTAAAAAATTAAAGGATTTGAACAATTATTAAAGGATGAGTAGGCCTATGTAATCAATAAATATTCAGGCTATAGCCTATATTTAAAAGTACACTTACCCAGTCTTATATCCACAAACCAAAAGAAATGATTTGACATCTAGAAATCCAATCCAAAGTCAGATGTTTTAAAGCCGCGTAAGCTATAGAGTTGATGCAACATTATCTCCAACTGCAGCTGCAGTTTGACCAGAACAATGGCATTATAAGCTATTATACTGACAATCTCTGTATAATGAACCAACTAATCTACCATCATGATCATGAAACAGGTGTCCTGTTCAATCCTTGCCTCAAAGCTGCATTGATTTCAGGATTTACTCTTATGCATTCAATAACTGCATTGCATGACATGACGTATCTGTATCTTTCTTGTGGTGATAAGCTGTGATAAATATTTGATCGGGAACGTCATTTCTTTGATAAAATACACAAACAATTGCACTTTGAAAATACTCAATACAATTAAAAGAAGGACTATTCTATCGAGTGTTATGAGCCAAAGTTAAGTAAACCTTACTCATTTGTAATATGTACTCAACGTAAGCATTACTTAACTAAAATTGTGCACGGTATTCCCTAATTTAATCAATATTTTTTTACAATGTGCATCCAAAATATTATAGCAGCTATAATTCTGATTTGGTTTGAAAATCTGAACCTTTAATTGATTGCAGTGACAAAATATGTGGGTTGTATGGGTCAGCTATGGTCATAGCTATCTCATACCGCACTCGCTCTTTAAAATTGTTCTAATATTTCTATTCATTTAGAAGATGAAATAATAACATTCAAAATAATAAACACGCTATTAGGATATTAATTCTAAGAAGAAAACAAAGAACATGCATAGACATTTGCTGGTAAAATTCTCAGTTTGATAATAGTATTTATAATCCTAATAAATGCACTCGCATATAAATGTTATTGAGATGAAGAGTAAAGCGAATATGTATACCGCAAGATCTGATTTATTAATAAAATAATCTAGTGCTCACACACTGACTCAGGCTGTCATACATGTCATATAATTATGTTGTGTCATCAGAATGACATTATCTTTTTTTAGTTGTACTCGACGCGTTGTCCTATTCTTGAAACTATGAGAAAATAGCCTTTTTTCTCTCAAGTGAGTATCAGAGAAAAACTATGGTAATTAGCGGCTAAGATTTTCTGGAATTAATCATGATAATTGATATTAATCATGTTTATGCATGTGGTATATAGTTTAGATGAAACTGGTATATACGCGAAGTATTCAGTGCTTTGTTCAAGCCAAAACTGCAGTTACTTAACATATACTGCTTGGCTTTGTTGGACGTTTTGAGAAAATATGGCAAAAAGAACATTTTAGTCACATTTGTTTCGAACATCAACTGACTTGGACCGTGACGATGTACTTGGGAAATAATTATGGTAAAGATGATATTCAAATCCGTTCATGAACATAATGTTTAATTGTGATCCGACATGATACTCCAGACCAGTATGGGCATGTTTTCATGAAAATGGACATTTATTAAAACCCGAAAGTGTCTGATCAACGTATACACACTTCTGTTCAAAACGGTTTAATACCATAAAATATTATCAAGTATGATTTTAAATTAATTTAAAAAATCCGTAAAATGCAACAATTTGATGGTATAGTGCACTGGTCAAATGATTCTTTGCTGTTAATATTCTGCCACCGTTTACAGCAAAGTATAATTGTTACCTTGTCCAGTGTATATTTTATGATATTCTGTAATAATGTTTATTTCAAAATGAAGAAAAAGTCCGAAATATTACGGTATTTTACAGTGATTTCTCACAGCTTAATCTTTATATTGTACCGAAGCTTAGCAAACTTAATTGCAAATTGCAATTAAAATGAAACAGTTCTTATATTTTCTATTGTTTTATCATCTTATGCCCCTATCTCAATTTCTTAAATAGCCAGCATTGATTTGCGAGGACAAGATCATGTTCAAATTCTTCATCTTTTTTGCAGTGTAAGCTTTAAAGATTACTATCCTTTTGAAATATATTTATAAGTTACTGAACGTAATTCTAATCAAAGTTATAGTAACCAAGCTTTTAAATTTAGGATGCACTTACCTATTTATTTTTATGTTGCAAATTTTATATTTATAAAACCCAATTCCAGAACAACTCTTCTGGTGTTTTTAAATATTTCCTCTTAACGAGACGTAACAATAAATATAGTTTGGCCAAGCAAAAAGGTAACATTCCAAAATTTTAAAAAGTGGAAAATTGATTTTTAATACTAGAGAAAGCATGTGGGTTTTCTTTTGTTGTACTTGGCAGGACTTAATTGTGTACGGCTGCTTCATTTTGCTTTACATGCTTTATGATTCTTGTGATTTGTGTGTGGGGCCTTTGATTTTGATATTTTTTTGGTCTTTGAGATATAATAAAAGCACAAGGTACCGGAGTGGATTCCTTGTGGAAAAGATTTTCAAAAAGAAAACTTTCAACATACCAGATCATACATTCGAAACAACATGCACATTGCTAAAGCCCTGTTTAAACTTTAACCAACACGGATTACTATAGATGAACCACGCAAATGCTGATTATACCAATTATACGTGTTAGTTTCAATTTTGCGTTACTCACCTTTTAATAACGGTGCAGTTGTGCACAAATTTACTGAGGCTGACTCAGAGATTTTCTGATGAGGACGCCCTCAATTTTCAAACAAATTGTATTTTGTGCATAATCTATACTATAACTGATCTTAGATATTTCACACAGGGATTAGATTAGGGACAAGCTTATGGTATAATTAGAACAAAATACATTTTCAAACAAATTGTATTTTATGCATAATTATACTATAATGCTTGTCCATATACTAATCACTGTGTGAAATAGCTAAGCTCAAATCCAAGTTCTTCATATAAAAAATCACAACTTTGTTATAAAATTCCGGATCCGGATTTTTTTGTTACACAGCACATATGGCACTGTTATAACCTAACACGTTTATTGCATCAACGAAAAATGCGATTCATCTCAAACATTGTAATTGAGCAATTTATATAGGTGATTACATTTACTTTAATTAATTACACAAAAATATATTTTGAAATCTCTTAGTCAACCTTTAAATAGGCCAAAGTCCCGATTTTCTATTATGTGCGCACTTTCTTCCTTTCGTATGGTCTACGTTTACTTTAAAACATCTTCCAAACCCTAATGTCTAGACCAAATTTGAGATTTGATATACTAAGTAGGTAACAAAAACAAACAAACAAAGAAACAAATTAAAACCGAATAAACTATAAAACTAAAATAAAAAAACCAACAAATTAATAAACAAAACAAAAAAAGAAAGTTGATAGCATGTTGAAAAACCGACCTTTACCTATAAGGCTGGGTTAAACGAATATCTGCGATTTTAATTATGAAACTTATTATTTCAACACATGTAGATCATTTATATACAGCTAAGGAAGTTCTAATTCAATAAAGGTGCATTTCATAATTTTAGAAACATGCTTTTCAACAGATAACCTTGAAAAATCGTACTGCCAACCTTTCAATTGATGATGGTTCGTTTTGCTGTTATGAATAAATATTTGTATCACAGACATTGTCATTTCTCTCCGTTCAAGAGTTTTTTACAGGCAAGATCAAATGTGCACGTAAGATTAGACGTATGAAATTTTTATATTTTAACATAGAGAAAAAAAATAGGGCGTGTGTTAAAAGAAATGTGTTGTAATAATTGCTTTAATGCGAGGCAATGCTCCTGATATTATTAACCTCATTTACAAACGTTAACTCAGCATTTTATACACCCGTAACCATGGTCACTAAATGCAGGCACTACTGATCTCGTTTTATCGACGGTTCAAGACTTCATCTTAGTTTATTCATTCTGATCTTTTTTTTCTAGTATCAATGTAAATTATTATAATGTTGATGATGAAACGTCAATGATGGTCATGGTTAAAACGAAATTGTTGACGGTGCTAATGCTGCTAAACCACAGCGATGAATGATGATGATGACGTTCATGCTGCTGCTGCTGCTGATGATGATGAGGATGATGTCTTAATCATATTTTATGCATTAGCTAATTAGGCCTTATAGGTTTTTTGTAAAGCGCTTCGACCTTTATTGATAAAGAAGCTATAACAAAAGTTGTTTGTATTGTATGATGATGATGATGATGATGACGACGACAATGATGAAGACGATGATAATTATGACGATGATGATGATGATAGTGATGGTGACGATGACGATGATGATGATGATGACTATGACGACGACGACGACGATGATGATAACTATGACGACGACGACGACGACGACGATGATGATGATGATTGATGATGATGATGATGGTGATGGTGATGATGATGATAATGATGATGATGATGATGATGATGATGATGTATGATGATGAAGAGAAGAAGAGAGAAGATACTTATGATAATGACGATAATGATGATACGGACGATTATCCCACTGTAGCTCGTAATGGTAGGCGATAACATATTTGATGGCGGTGATAATTATGGCTATAATAGTGGACGTGGAGATACTGAAATAGTTAGGATCAATAATTAATGTTCAACGGATTCAAAATTTTGAGCTCCAATGAAAATCAACTTTCCTTTGACATTCATATCATTATCGCTATAGATTTAGAGCTGTGAATAGACCAATTGTTATTACCTTGGCATTTCTGGTGAGATTTTTTGGTATTACCCTTTCGGTTTGAAATTGAGACCAGGGTAGCTCAGGGTATGTTGTCACATCCAGTTGTATAATTATGCAATGCTCTTGAGGATTATTTGATTATGCTGACAATGATACAAAGGTATACAACCAGTCTGGGACGAAGCTTGACTGAAGTTTCTTTGAGAAATTCTTGTTCTTTGAAAGAGAAAGCAAGGTATAAAGGTTGTTCAGGGATGTTCCAAAACATTGAAATACAGTTTTATCGCTGAAAGTAGCCGTACTTCCTGGTTTGAGCGTTCCAGCGGGCCGAATAGCTTCCATGCAAATTAGTTAAACGACCACAAATATATCACTCCGCTGCACCAATGCAATCGAGTAAGTGATGTGTTTGGATAAGTTTGACACTGTGGCATGAAAGTTACATTGATCAGCATGCAGAAGACTAAATCTTTGAAAGCACGGGCACAAATGTCGGGTCAGAATTTAATGTTTTCATATCATTCAACTATAATCATATACATTGGAGAGGAGAGTAGAAAGAACCCATGAACTGGCAGTAACATCGAGTAGATGTAGCTTAGATGTGTTTGTCATAGGCCTATATTCAAGAAAGAGCAATTCTAATTGAAGATGCAACAAGCGATTTCACATAACAAGTGTTCCAAAATATGAAAATTTTGATTTTTTGCACTGATGTAAAACTTTCTAGAAAAAATATCCCATCTCCCCATCTAAAATGATTAAGCTGAAAGTTATTTCTTAGGTACAAAAATTGTGAAATTTCTAATTTCTTATAGGAGCAAAATAGCAAATTCAGTCTATGTTTCATCAAAGCATTCTTTGTTTCATATTGAAATATAAGCATATAAAAATACCCTTTGTTTTCACTTTATTTTCACTTTAAGACATTTCTGTAGCCAAATAAAAGTAAACAATCTATAATGTGTCTTAAAATCTATATGAAACCACTATGACTGAAAATACGGATGCCTCAAAATCTCTCGTTGCACCTTTTAACATAGCTAGATTTAGAAAGATTTGGCCATGTGATTTAAAAAAATATTATGCTGTGGAAAACATGAGTTCCAGTCAGCTGCCGGTTTTCCGGTTAATACGTGCTTCGTTTTGGGCGGGGTTTCGGGATGAACAACCTCAACATTCAAGTCTAACATTTCGATCCAACCACCAATGACACAATACCCGGACCCTAGAACCACGTGATGAAATGAAAGTATAGATTTTGATGAAGTGGACGAGGATACAACTTAATGTAGTATCACAAATAAATAAAAATGTGATGTATAAACACAAACAAAACAAAATGGAACTTTTAACTGAAACTGAAAGATATTTAGGTTTCGAGAGCAGTTAGCTCTATTTGGCAAGGTAAAAAAAAGCAACTTGGACTCAATTTACTTTGAATTCGCCCACTGCACTCAGGCCCAACAGGTCAGAAGGTCATCAAAAAGTGAACTTGTCACATCAGCAATCTAGTTTAACATGAATAAAATAACTGATAGGACGTATAGTCCATGTATCTATTTTATTCAGTTTGCACAGATATTCAAATTCCAAGAAGATCTCAGATTCAAACAGTGGAATTTGTGGCTGTGCATGGAGCTGTGCAAAAGTTGTCTGAGCTACCATCTTGGAAAAAAGTAGTTGGAACACTCACCACAATTTGCTATATTGCTCACCAGGGCTAGAAGCCCTTTACAAGCCCTTGTTGTCTCTCCTTGTTACTCAATTGAAAGCCCTATAACCTTCCACTTCAATTTAACCTTCCTCAGCCTCCAATCAATCAATGTGGAGGAATTTACAAGACTGCTGATGACGATACCCCATTCAACATTGTTTGGGGGGGGGCGGAGGAACCGTTTTCCGAAAATCGTTCAAAGTGTCCAACAATTATTTCTAAGATTGTAGTTGGAGTGTGACCTTGTGAAAATACTGCAAATTATCATTTGCAGTGAGATTTAAAAAAATATATACACTTAAAGGTGCAAGGAGATATTTTAATATTATATGTGAGAATTCTGATTTTTGCACGGTAAAGCTTTCTATCAAAAATATCCCCATGTGAAAGGATTAAGCTGAGAATTATTTCTTTGGTACAAAAATTGTGAAATTTCCGGGAAATTTCTAATATGCTATAAGAGCAAATACTAAATTCAGCCTATGATATATAGAAATTAAATCAAAATCGCCTTTTGTTTTCATTCTCAAGGCATTTCTGTAGCCAAATACAAGGTAAGAAAGCCAACGGAGGTCTTATTTTTACATGAAATCATTATACGGATGCCTCCAAAATCTCTCGTTGCACCTTTAAAAATGCAGAAATCGACTAATTTCATTCCAATAAATAAGATTATTGAGTAAAATTCACCGTTAAATTATACAATTATAATGCATATTTCTCTTCTCAAGTTCACCAGGGCATTTAGTTTTGATTGTTTGAATTCACCCATACCAACTCAACGTAATTCGCACTCTGCATGTGATGAAGGCTAACAATGCAATAATACTAGCTCAGTGCAGCATTCCTAGCTATTCCTGTCTGTTTAATGGCGAGCCGAAATACATTCCTCAACGCAATGGGCGATGAAAACCCCAAATTTGCCTATTCCGACTTGCAATTGATTATAGACCCGAAGTAGCTATTATTCACATTTGTTTAGTATATACAAAAACAAAAGCCAACGAAGAACAAACCGGGAGAACAGAAACAAAAAGGTAATAACATAATTGTGTTACCAGTTGGCACTGTCAAACAGAGATCAGAGACCTTCCTTTATCTGGTATTGCACCGACGACACTGAACAGTCAGAGTGGAATCAATCTGACGCGAAATATGACCCATGCGTGACCCATTCATTCAGGATAATCACGTCATAGAAAATTACCTTCACGTTTCATGTCCCTTTCCCTTTATCATGGTGATTATCATATTTGTTTTGCACTGAGTAGAATTTGTTAACAGTTTCACTTTTAATTTGTGCAGCGTGCCGCTCCCAAAAAAATAAACCACGTGGTTGGATGATCATACTTTACCATTTGCAAAAAAAAAAAAAAATGAAATCAAAAATTTTGACTTAATTTTCTAACTTTGCTACCAAAAACAAAAGATTCGCTTCACTGGTTTTGAAGAAATGCGCAATTACGTAAGACATATGCCAAACATTTCCATTCAAAGTTTGATAGTTATTTCTTCAGAGTGACGCAATAAAAATACATCTCTGAAACATTATTTTTTTAACAAAGTTTTTTTTTTAAATATAATTTATAGTGTTGATACTGGGTTAATGGAGCAGGAGGAGATTTTTAAGGATACGAATTTGCACTTCATCGGTTGTAGAACACCTACCGAGAACATTTCGAAGATTTATTGGACAAACAAGTAAAGAAGAAAACCAAAAAACTATGTTTTAAACTTGCCTGTTATCGTAATCGTTCCCACAGAAAAGCATGCTTTGATTTTTCTGTCGTGCACGATAGAAAATGGTTAATCATCATCATTACATAACGACGACGTATTCGCTTATTCACTTCAGGTGTAATCTAATACCCTGGTAAGCATTCCAAGTATGAAAAAACAGGTTTGAAAAAAAATGGGAGCGCTTCTTTCTGGAAATGCCCTCGTGTCTTTAAAACTGGAAATACTTTCTTTCAAATGTCGAAAAATCACGAAAATAGTATATTGGGTTACAATTACAATTTTGTAAAAACACTTATTTTGTCCATTCCAATAGCATGGGATTTACTACACCAATTTGGGCGTGTACAAGAATGTAATACAATGCAACTTTTTGGTTTAATAGTGGTCTAAATAGCCATTTTGTCTGAGGATAACAATTTGGTATAATACATTGTAGAATATTAGACCAAATGGGCATTTGATTACATGAGTATAGACCAAATGGCTATTAGACTAAATGGGTTTAGACCTAATAAGATTGAACCAAGAGAGATTTAGACGATAGTGTCTAAAATGTATTATACGAGTTGTTATTATTAGACAGAATGGCTATTTCATTTCATTTTATTTGCCAGCAATAACAATGAACATTAAAAAATTGCACATAATATTAAAAAACAATATAATTTAAAGCAAATATTAAATATCAAAAATGATGGGTATCATGGATGTGTGGAATGATGACATATCAAACCTCTCCATTGCAAAAAGGGCATAAGAAAAGACTAAATGGCTATTAGATCACTATTAAACCAAAGGGTTGCATTTTTACTTGGTCACTCTTTAGAAGCAACTCTCAAACATGGGTGGGATAGTCCCAACTCAAACTTGGAATGGAGAAGTTTAGCACGTGTCTTATGTATATAAATGTGTATTTCTTAGAATCATTTTGTTTTGCTACCAAACCTAGAAAATGAATTACTCTTTTCATTTCAAGTCATCACTCTTTTCAAAAATGCAAGTATTTATATAGCGCTTTATACAATTAAGTCTCAAAGCGATTTACATTTATTCCGCTGTCACTAGGATTAATCACATTTTTCACATAATAAATTCGGCAGCCAATTATAACGGCGCAAAGTATGATTACCAGCTCCCCATTTACACCTTGGTGAAGTGAGACAAGCGAGATAAAGTGTCTTGCCCAAGCAAGGACACAACACGTTGGCCACGGCGCGCCGCGGCGGGGCTTGAACTCGCAACCTAATGAGTCCTGCGGTTTCCCACTGGACTTTTTCAAGTCATGATCTTTCAAGGACAAGGTTTAATTTTTCGGGACACGCTGTATAGTGATTGTCATATGAATCTGCATGTAATCATGGTAATACGGCGAAAACATTGAATAAAATTGCTTTCGACATTAGGAATATGAAGTTATTTCTAGTGTTATTGTCAAGAAAACAAAGTACGCAACATACAACTTTTTAAAACTCTGTCAACGCTGGTGAACTAAGCCACTGGTATCCAATGAACCCGTTAATGTAAGCCTACTCTCCACAACTGATATCATGGAATGTTTTAGCGTTCCTGATAAGGAACATTACATAGTCGAAAGGCGACAATTTACTGGGATCTAAGTCCAAACTGTTGTTGACTGTTTTCCCGACTGCTTTTCCTGTTAAAAAATCGGGAATATTGTGATAAATGTTTGACTCCAAAATGTCCATGAATCGTAAAGTGCATATCTTTAACTACTTGAGAAATGTTATTGCATTCGAAAAAAATGTTCAAAAGGTATAACATTGAATACAGGTGTATAAGTTTTTTTTTTATAGACCGCCGGTGTGAAAGTATCATAGTTCCGGCAGGTATCATAGTCCGGGCTCCATAGACTATATCTCCTGCCACACCTGACCCATAGTCCACCTACAACGGTACCAGCACTCGATTCAGTTGACTCTTAGCCCGGACTATGGCTCCCGGTGGATTGCATCTAATTTTACACCGGTATACCTGAGGAAAAAGCTTGAAAAACACAATCGCATGCAGTGAAAAAACCCCGAAATTGCGTTTTCTCCAGGTTTACAATAATGAAATATCTCCATATTAAAATTGCAGTACACGCTGATAAAAGCTTTTTTCACATACTGGTTGTCGCAGAATGATTAGTACCCCAAATGCTTTATATGCTCCTCCACAAGCTTCAACACTACGGTGTACGTGGTATAGCCTTGGATTGGTTCAGAAATTACCTAACAAACCGTACGCAATCTGTGTACGCCCACTCTAGAAATTCGCCAAAGGCAGAAATTACCGTCGGAGTTCCACAAGGCTCAATATTGGGCCCGTTGCTTTTCATCATTTATATAATTTATTATTATTGATGATAAACTAACGTGGAACGAACACATAAACAATGTAATCACTAAGGCTTCTCATGCTATTGGCACCATCTACAGAGCAAAACACCACCTCCCACCCGTACTCTTAAGACCCTATACGACACTATTGTGCTCAGTCCTCATTTTACTTATTGTAACATTATTTGGGCATCTAACTATCAGTCCAGACTCAATCAACTTAATACCACCCAAAAATGAGCCATTCGTACCATCACAAACTCACCATACAGGGCTCACACACTCCCTTTATTTTATTCACTCAATACTCTAAAATAACTGACATTAACAAACTACAAACAGCACTCTTTATGCATGACTTTAATCATAATAACTTGTCTTTTAAATTTTACTAATTATTTCATGACAAATAGACAAATTCATAATTACGATACTAGACAAGCTGGTCAATTTCACCTTCCTCTACCAAAAACTAAAGGAAAAACACTATATTTAGTACCATGGTGCAAAAACTTGGAATGAACTTCCAAATTCAAACATATCAATTGATAACAAAAAACTTTTCAAATCACATCTCAAAACAATACCCCATTGACCTTTATAAGAAATAATCTCTTCCTTCCTGTTCCAAATCCTCACCGTTCACCCCTCAACTTCATCCTCCTCTTCACTATTTTACCCTCATCATCCTTTTCTTTTTCTTTTACTCTCATATCCCAGTGCTGTTCCATCGTTGAGCAAAATCTAATGAGTATCAGATTCTTATCCCCTTCTTTTCGCTTCTTCCACTTTTTTTCTGTTACTGTTGTCGTTTATTTTTGGTTAATCAATACTACTTATATCTCACAATGTTTCATCTGTATTAGATTTTTATGTGCATCGCCCTCAAATCTATGTTCTCTAATTATCTTGTACATTTTCTTGCTCGGACATGGTTGCATTATACCATTCGCTACCGCCCCATATCACGTGTACTTTCCTATCGATAAATTATAGTTCGTGATGCGTGGCGGGTGCGATGCAGGGGATGTAGTGCAATTTTGCCCTTATCGATGCATATAGTACGACGCAAATAACCCTCCGGGGTTGTCTATCGGTAGTCCTAGCACATGTTATACATGTTATATTATATATGTTTCATCCTGTATTTTTCTTGTCTATTTGCTGAATAAATGGAACTTGAACTTGAACTTAATTACCAAAATAATCAACAACATCCACTATACCATACTGTAACCGTTCATATAAAATTTGAATCATGAGAATCGAATTAGTTAAAGTGAAGACACACTCAATTGTGTGAGAGATACTGATTTCATTCTTTGAGCTCAAAGTGAAATAAAAGGCATGTGTGTGTGTGTGTCATAACAAGCCCTTTTTGCAACACATTTAGCGCTTCTGAAATAAAATTCCTCATTAAGCACCCGATACTTATTTTGGTACCGATAGAGAGCCATGGTAATTATCTTTCCATATACAGAGAGTTTCAGTTCCTTTTCTATGCAGAAAAATATCAAAACTCTAAAATATCTGATTATGCCCTTATTAGGTTGCTTTCAGGCCAGAGGGTGTTTTGAATCAATCCCATGATGCATAGCATTGTTCCTATACTGTACTGTACTAAACACATGTCAGTACTTAGGGATAAAAAGTGTTCCAAAAGTTTAAGAACCACAAGACATTTCATAATCATGCAAAAAAAATCCCTAAGTACTAACACTTTGTGGGCTAAAATGAGCGTTAAAGTCAGGGTTTTTATGTGTTAAGTATAGGACTTTTATGTGATCACATGACCCTATTGAGGTGAAATTTTCCCAAAACTGGTGCATTGTGGGATTGACTCAAAACACCCTCTGCTTTCAGGCTTAGCACTTGTGTTAGGATTGCTATATCTATTACAGACATGTAAAAATCTGATTTTGATGATTTTTTTCGATTTTCTGATTTAGCAAATCACTGATAGTACCTTTAAGTATAATGATACTTGGGTACCAACCACTGACTTTTGTTACCTACCAATGCGTATATTGGTACTCATTGCATTGTGGTATTGAAGGAAAGAGGAGAAACGTAGCAATCTGTGGGTGTCAAACTCAGAAGTATAGGATTGCCGATGGAGTTAAAGCGTATTGCACAAGGGCTTGATAAATGATAAATAAGAGTAACTTTTAACACAACTTATGCATTTTTTCACTTTGCCCAAAGGATGAAATCAGTGTTTCTAACACAATTGAGTGTAGTTTCACTTTAATTAGTCCGATTTTCATGATTCAAAATTTATATATTGGAAGGTTACAGTATGGTAAAATTGAGTGTTAAACCAACTAACCTATGGTAAATCCAAACGACAGTCAGACTTGCACAACTTTTTGAGACACAGTCCACTGTTCGGGAGAGATGGCATTTTGTATTCACAGAATCAATAATATCTC
The DNA here is from genome assembly GCA_023653785.1 of Ophioderma brevispina. Classification (NCBI taxonomy): domain Eukaryota; kingdom Metazoa; phylum Echinodermata; class Ophiuroidea; order Amphilepidida; family Ophiodermatidae; genus Ophioderma; species Ophioderma brevispina. The sequence continues at coordinate 67,733 of JAMKCH010016681.1, read as the reverse complement.
AAAAGGCCAAACTGACATGTTTTACGTTTATCGTCTGGACCTATCATGCACGTAGGTGCTATAAAGTTTATGCAGATACTTGCAGTTTTTGTCTTTGTATTGTGTATATTTTATGTAAAAAATTATTGCAGCGGACCCAAGATAGCTCAAATAGTAAGCGCTCGACTACAGTGTATGCTAGTATACCGGCGTGTCGTTCGAGCCCTGTGAGATTCAGCTGTCTTGTAATTTCCCTGGACAAGAAACTAACCGCTTATTTGTCCCGATTTACCCATGCGATATTTGGGAAGCTGGTCCCGGCTGCGATGGTTATCTCGATGTATGTTTGCTGATAAGGGAAAGCGCTGATCCCGATCTGCTGCATCCCTTGAAATGATGCTAAATGGTTTATGGTATGGTTGGGCCACAGTGATCAGCGACCCATGTGAAAGTGCTTAGAGGCCAATAGAATATTAAGGCGCTATATAAAAATCTCTGATATATTCTTCATCATTTTGCTTGCCATTAAGAGATAAAATGGAAATGGTTTCGTTTCCAAATAACTTTCCCAGTTGTTGTATAGATATGAATACATATAGGTCTGCATTAAGTGTGAATTAGCCGGTGTAGAGTAACATAATTTTATATATGAGGCCTAAACACCTGTACAAAAAAGCCTGACTATAGCTTAGTCCGAGTACGTACTGAAAAAAAGTGCCGTACTAAATGCAAGTGCATCGTGTACTAACAAGTAGAGAGATACGTTCACATTTTATAATCTGCTCCCACGAAACCCGGATAAAGTCGGAAAAGTTTCATTTTGAGATATTTGCAGATTTGAAATGCTGATAAAACAAGCTTTAAAATGATGTATCATATGTAAAATTGCACTTCCTTTTGTCCATAAAAAATCAATATATGCCTTGAAATTCTTTGTTTTTTATTGATTTTACACAAGTTTATTGATCTATTTCTCCTAAGGTGCTCTGGCGACTTTGTTCTGGTTTTGTGGGAGCAGGTCACATTGACACTGTACAGGATTAAAATTAACAAGCGATTAATCTGGATTAAAGGTTTAAATAGGATTTTTAACCCAACACAACCTCCTCAATTGCAACCTTCTATACTTCTCTCCAAAAGGGAAGAGAGTCTCACGGTCGCTTGGATGTCGTGAATTATTATGGTGAAAAAATCAAACATTTTGGATATCGATGGATAGTATAGGTTTTCCCAGTTATTTTCGCACTTGTGTAATTGATTTTAATAAAACAGACAATTGTATTTCGTCCTAAAAATGTGAATCGCGAGAAATGCAAAACCGATTTAACTTTTCAGTAACTGATGTTCATTTTTGTTTCATTGTATTTCAACTGTGTGTCATTGATATTCGTCAAATCCGTTGACAAATTCGTCCCGCGTGGCGATGACTACTGAATAGAAAAAGCAATTTAGTCTTTTATAATTGATTTTAAGAATCTTGTCTTTCATATTCGTCGGGTAATCATTAAATGAAATCAAGTGTTTATTTCATGATTGGTTCTCACAGTAGGCCATGTCCAATTAACAGTGCATGTAAAAAGCAGCCTTCGTCTTATAAAAGGTTCGGGTGGGGTTTCACTATGCTTATTTGAATAATCTTCTATCTATGTGGGTGGTCATAAAGGGTAAAATTCCGCCATTGATTAAACGGGTTAAGCCAAAATAGTCAAAATCATAAAAATTCAAAAGTTAAAATAAAAGATAAACATACATATTTTTTTAAAGATTCAAGATTCATTTTTTATATCGAATTGACAATGTTATATATGTCCTTATTTAACAAATTGGTAAAATTCACTTATTTGCGTAATTTTCAGGCGAAAAGACTCGAAAAAGATAAGGCAGAAATTAGCACGTTTTGAAGATACATTGGAGGAAAAAAGTATTCCGAACCATCCCCAAAAGAACCATATTTAATGTTAATGAAATAGGCCTACACACACGTGACTAAATTGAAAGAGACGATAATGAATATCAATGAAAAATGACGAATTTGCTTTTTTAATACGCCGGTCTTGATATTGACGGACGAATTCGACGAGCAATTGGACGAAAATCAATGACACAAAGTTGAAATACAATGACACAAAATGAATATCAGTTACCGAAAAATTAAATTGGATTTGTGTTTCTCGCGATTCACATTTTTAGGACGAATTCCAATTGTCTGTTTTCTTAAAATCAATTAAACAAGTGCGAAATTAACTGGGAAAACCTATTCTGGGACACACTGTATGATCATATCATATAAATTATATATACATCAATGTTGCACAAATGTTTACACTCAATGGAATTGTCGAAGCGAAACCAATTACTATTTGAAACACACTGAGAGCATATTTCATCATGAAGTTCTGGTTTTTTTTTTTAAATTGATTGACGTAGTAGCCAAAATTTAATGTATTCTCATACAACTCATTAAATTCCATTATTACTGTACCACGCAGAGTTCATAAGCTTGCAAATCACAGGTGGGTCGGCTCATAATTAGAAATTACCCCATTTCATTAAAGGGACATTCGAGCTTCAGTGCGTAGGGGCGGGAAGGGCGCCCTCATTTTTTTACAAGAAACTGAGTTTTTTTATTGCCGACCGACTTATAACAAAACTCAAATCAATCAATCCCATATCATTTTGTGTAATGAAACAGAGTGATTTCAATTAACCACGTTGCCTATGTGTATGTATATCCAAAATACACGGAATTGTTCTAATCATATGAATTTTTCAAGGTAGTTTTTTTCTTAAACAATTTTACAATATATTAAATCAACCTGGAGGGAGAAGCCGTAAAGCCATCTTTCACTGTATATTATGCTTTTGTATTTCTGTCTTGCAAATGACAATATCCGAGTATGCTTGTTATGGGGCCGACATCAGGACAGCATGCAAGTTTAAAACTTATTTTTTTGTGTTTTTTCTTGTTCTTTGTTCAATAAACCTAGCACATGTCCTCGGTTGGTGTTCTACAACAAAGTGCAAAATTTATACAAATTTGTATCCTCAGAAAATCTCCTCGTGTCCTTTTAATGAAAGAAGACCCTCTTTGATTAAGTCGAAAGGTATGTCACAAATAGATCGATGAATGTTTATGATGTGTTTAGGTTTATGCAACTTATGCTGCATGTTTTAAGTCTTTTTGACCTCACTTGACCTTTTGTGAACTCAAGGTGACATGGAACTTGACCTGTGCAGGTGGTTCCATTTCCAATTGTTTTCCAAATTTACTTCTCTACCTCTCTGCCAATTTGATGCTTTTATAACAAAAATGCACAATTTTTACCATGATCTGCTTTAATAACATTACAAGCTGTGGTAAAATGAGCAACTGGACAAAATTGAAAAAACGGGCACCTTCAAGGGGCACTGTCAATTTGGTGTCTTGTTTAGATTTAAGGCCATTTTTTCTTCCCATTCAAGTTAGATGTTGTCTCCAATTCATACTTTAAAGAAATACTGGCGTTACAAAACATCCCCGAGTTTTCAAAAACTAGAATCATTGTAACTCATCTTAGGAACTTGCTATCTCCGATTTTTTTGACTGAAATACTCAGAATTTCGGCTGTAATCGACTCAATCTCTTCGTTTTCGTCACCAAATGTAAACCAACCTGCGCACGGATATACCTTTCTGCGCACGGTTCATATCTTGTTCAACTGAGTGTGCCCAGCTTCTGTCGGCTATGATCATGGACATTGAAAGAAGTACCCCTCCCTGCCGAGAAGTGGCCTTTTTTGACCTATGCTTTTAGCAATGAGTTGCCAAGTGATATAATTGGGATAATCGGCGTTTGCGTAATGCGACTTAGGGAAGAGCTTTCTCCTTCTCTCCTACCTCCATGATCGCAGGGGGTATCGCTACACTTGAATAGTCGCTTCCTCCTAACCTCGATGTATAATAGCAAGACTCCTCACACGTCATTTTTTAATGGTACCAGACGATGGACAATCATTTGCAAATTTGAGGGGAAATAAAGGGGTCAAATTTCAATAGATTTTGTAGTAAAAATTCCATCCATATGTTTTGAAATTTAAAACTCCGGGTGGGTATTTTCGTGAATAAAACTTTTCTTTCATGAGTTTTTCCCGACACCTCTACCTTCTCTAATAACTTTAAACCGAGGGTCTAAGCTAATTATGGACAGTAGCTATTGTTCTTTCCATTGAGGTTGGGTAGACGTTCAGATAGAAGTCCCATTGATGCAAATGAGATTGCCATTTCATTTCCGTCAGCACTACTGCACAATGGCATACAGCGCATGACGGAATCATTGTAATACCTCATTTGCATCATGACTTCTATATGAAACGTCTACCGGAGTGTGGTACGCATCATTAATGTTTTCATCACTGTACCCAAAAGTCCTCGTCGACAAGGTCACGGTTTATTCCTTACGCTGAATGACATGGTACCTAGGACACTCTCTCATGGGGGCCACTCATTTTCTTTACATCCCTTGAGCTCACCTAATTGTCTAGATTCTGTACCCTGTTATGCGCTAATACATCCAAGTAATTTTAAAGCTAACTTTTAAGTTTACCGTAACTTTAATCAACAAATGTGTCTTATTACATGAATATTCATAGACTCATACGCATTGAATATTAAAACCCAAAAGGTCACAGACCGGTCAACAGGTGGATGCCGTGGAATCAACTCTGGCATGGCGTTTCCTAATTTTGAAAACTTCATTTCCGTCGTCTGCGCTCTGACTCCGGAGTCATTTTATTATAAACTCGTTCTGCTTACATCGTAGGGCGCGATTGGGCTTAAACATTTCCCCCCCCCCCCCGTTTTCGGGGAGTGCTAAGATGTAAAAGCTTTACACCCATGCAAAAATATCAATTTTAACAATCTTAAGGGTGGCACCACTATTTTTCAGTGTGCCAGTGTCGCGCGAACAATGCATTCACCTCTTTCAAGGCTCACTGGTTTTGTGTAGAGACTTAGAACCGGGGGGAAAATCCGGACTGTTATGTAAACTACTCAATCTTCATTTTGCGAGTCCCCTGCAGTCTCCTGGCAAATGGCTAACAACCCTGTATGGTTGAATTAGCTTTGAATTGACCCCCGAAACTCCAGTATAGAGCAGGAGCAACGGACCTGGGCCAACATCATCGTTCACACCGCCCACGGACAGAAAAGGTTTGACACCTTGGTAGTTAGTAAGAAGACGTTCTATATCATTGCTAGGTAGTTAAGTAATCTCAAATTGTGGCGTCCACTTTTTTCAATAGGACCAATTTAAGGTTACCAGGGGTCAAACTTTAAATGCTTCAAATCATGTTGAAATGTATCCAATTGTCCGTCTAGTCATAAGGATTCCAAAAATTTCTAGTTTCTTTTTGTACCACTTACGCCCATTGGGTTTGGAGTTATATTTGAGATTTTTGCAAGTTGCATTGGTACTGGCAAGTATGGTAAAGCTGGAACATGTCTATTTATCAAACAAGAAGGAATTTTGTAACTTAAGATAATTATATCGATATGCCGGATAATATTTCAACGGCTGCTGGACACGACCTTTCCAATGTGAAATAGCCGGGAATGTTGCACCGGTACGTGTAACGCTCATCATTATTATCCACGGTTTTGTGAGGTGGCCCTATTTTCACAATGGAGGACAGAAATTTGGCGTTTTCCAGTTCCGTGTAAGAACTGAGTGTCCCACCCCAGAGAGGAGTTTCTTAGCTAACCATAGCAACATGTCGAATAAACCGTGACCTTGTAGCCGAGGCCCTTTGGGTACGTGCGGAAACAATTATGTCCTACAGCCTCAATGGAGAACACAAGAGACAGATGGTTGGTAGGACACTCAGTCACACGGACACTGTAGTATACGACCCCGGCGTTAAGTACAATGGGGGATCCGATTTCATTACAAATCGCGTCTTTTTATGAAAATGCACACTTTGAGCATTACATTCGTAGTAGGGGTCTATCTTGTACTAGACAAACACCACACAACTCAAAAAAATCTCAAATTTTGACATTGGGATAATTTGCTGTTAATGCTTTACTACACGTGCAAAACGGGTTAAAGTTTAAAACGTGATTAAAAGTTACCAATTGTTTAACAGGTGAACTGAACTTAACCTTTTAAAACACGGTTAAACTTTAAAACAACGCGTTTTTGCAGTGTGCTTAAATATATTTTTTCAAAAACTGTGAGTCAGCTCCTTTAATAAGAGCGCCCCAATTTTTTAAAAATTGATGATTTTTTCGCACATTTGCATGGTAATGGCTGTGATTCCTCTTAATGGTGTCCGCATAAAAAAATGTAATAAGCCTGGTCATATCATTAGGTTTGCCGATAGCGTTTAAAAGACCTTGGAAGATTTTTAAATACATCATATGATTATCGTGATATCTATGTAACCGTGTATACTGCCACGCCCCCTTAATGTCATGGCTTCTACAGACATGACAGAGATTGTTATGTCCAGATCTTCTGTCAAAAGGACTCCCTTCATCAGAATTTACATAGGTTTGTATGGAGTTTGATGAAACGTTTTTGAACATAACATAATTACAGAACTATAGCTATTTCTTACATTAGACATATAACCAACCCCTCAATTATGTCACCTTTACCCAACAACGCCAATTTGTGATTATTTAGTAAATTTCCACATTTCATGAATGTACCTAACAGAATAGGAAATCACACAAGTGTTACAGATGTTCACAATACGCAGCGCCATTTTTTGGCCATTTTCAATTAATACTTCACCACATTAATGACTGAATGACTGACAGTTACAGCAGGCAATAGCAGTTTACCATTTGAAATGTTTAGACGAACCACTTGACTGATTCCAATAAGTAAGATGTCGTTGCAATCCTAAAGGAACACACATCTTAAGAATTTGTATATATCATATTGGTATAATTTGAAAAAACGAAGAATTTTTTTCATGCAAATTTCCGAACAACAACTTTGAAGTAGCACCGAGTCACTAATTTTAACTTGCTGGCCACAATACAATATTTCTTAAGTAGTTCAAAGGTTGTTCTAACCGAACCTATCATAAAATAATTTCTACAATTGATCAATTTTCTGAATTCGCAAGTGCCTTTATTCAAGTAATCTACAAGCCTTTTTCCGTTCATTTAACACAAGCTGGGCGGAGTCAAAAATTTTGCCGTAAAAAATTTCGTCGTAAATTTTGCCTGTTGGCGTTGCTTTTCATACGTGGTGATTGCGTGCTGCATAATGAAGCCTATTGTAAGGTACGAGACGGTAATAATGTTCAAATAGACGTGATTGTTAAACATGTGGTCAATCCTAAAAAGCTGTATTTTCTATGCCTGGGTGCGTGCTTCCTGGCAGTGGCGGATTTAAGGAAAAGGGCCCTGTCAGCAGTTTAAGGTGGGGCCCCTTTAGCGTCAAGAAGCAACGCAATATTGTACTTTAGTACGACTAAGGTGTGTCCGAGGGGGCCCTGAGAGTAATATTTTAGGGGGGCTGTCAGCAGCTGCTGACACTGCTGACTCTTAAATCCGCCACTGCTTCCTGGTTCGGTAGATTGTACAGGATGCCACAGTGAGGGATGCTAAATCTATTTTGTTTTAGCATTGTCCAATGTCAACAACTTATTTGTTAGGTATTCTTTCCTAAATATCAATAAACGTATTATTTTATTATCAGCAGGCCGGTAATATGACCCATAAAACAACTTCCATGCCCCAAATAATGAATACCATTATGTTTCCTGTGTTTCATGCTTCTTTTTGTGTAACAAAAGGTATTTTCCATTTATCTACACTGCAAAAACCTGGGGTGTTAACATTTTTTAAGCTTGTCATTTTGGTTATCTGCTTATGAAATGTTAGAGGCAAGCAGTTACAATAGAAGGAAACAATAACAAAATAAAACATTTTCTACTAAAATGTCAGACGTTACAAATATAAGTGTTAACACTAAAGTTCGGTGTTAATTAGAAGGTGCGGTCCCGTAGACACTGGCACATTTGAAAAAAAATGCGAACTCAAAATTTTTCAAAGTTGATATTTTTTTGCATGGTTTTAAAGCTTTTATATACATTAGCCCTCGCCTGATATGATTAAGCTCAAATCATCGCCCTTATGGCTAAACGGAACGATTTTATAATTAATGACTCCGGAGTCATTAATTCAACGGACGACGGAAATGGCGGTTTAACACAAGAAAACACAAGCCGGAATCCACCCTGTTTGACCGGTCTGTGACCTTTGTGGTTTTAATATCAATAACTACGAGTCTATGATATTCATGTAATAGACACATCTGTTGATTAAAGTTACGGCAAACTTAAAGTTAGCCTACAGATAAACCTGGATGTCTTTGGTTTGGCCTCTCATGCCCCTATCTGTTTTGGGATGTGTTATTTTTATGTGTAAACTACTATATCTCTATTCTTCCAATAGCCAAGACAAACATTTGCTAGCAAATTGAAGAAATTTCATATTTTGTGAAAATGTGCCAGTGCCCCTTTAAATTAACACCAGAAATGTAATTTTGGCACCGTCAGTGTTAAAATATAACACCGACATGTGGTGTAAAATTAACACCAAGCAGTGTCATATCATACATTGTAACACCAAAATGTAACACTAACATGGAGGTATTTAACACCGAAATGGTGTAAATCTAACACCAGTGGGTGGGGTCTCCTATTTATATCTCCTATTTAAATTCCCACAAAACGATAAAAAAAATCCTTCGTATAACCAAGCAAGTTAAAAACAAAGAAATGCAAATTTTCCCATCCAATTTGATCAAAATTAAGTAATTTTGGTAAAAAAAGTAAGGAAGAAAGAAAGACGATTGAAAATTAAGATTCCTTCATTCTTCACTGCATCTGCGTTGCAGTGAGTTGCGTCACCTGAACTGCAGTCTCTAAACCCAAATAGAGCAGGAGCAGAATATCATAGGTCCTAATAGGGAGTTCGTTCATGCCCGACTACATCTAAGGTTTGCCACCTTAAGTAGTTAGTATGGACCCTCTACATCAATGCAAGGTAGTTAGTGGTGTCAAATTGTGGTGTCACTTTTTCAATAGGGGCCAATTTAAGTTTACACAGGGGTCAAACTTTTAAATTACTCCAATCATGTTGAAATGTACCATATTGTCCGTCTAGTCATAAGGATTCCAAAAATGTATAGTTTGTACCATCTATGACCATTGGTTTTAGAGTTATTGGGTAAAAATGGCTAAAAGTGCAAAAGAGGACAAACTCAATTTGTACAGGGGTCAACATTGAAAGTTACTCCGATTATATTTTAAATGCTTGCAAATTATTGCCGGAGGAATGAGGACTCCCAAAAAGTATAGTTTTGATTTTGTTAAATGTTTACTTACCGAGATAAAGGTCAAAGAAGATCAATGTCAATTGGATTATGTTGCCCCATGACCTATTTTGTCACATAGCATGATATTAACTATGCATTGCAGATGCTACAAACTATTCCATATTTTGACACATTAAGCTAGATGAACAATTTGTTTCAATTTTTACCAAAATTAGAGCAACTTCTGAAATGGAAATTGACCTTTTTTGCACTTTTAGCCATTTTTACCCAATAACTCTAAAACCAATGGTCATAGATGGTACAAACTATACATTTTGGAATCCTAGACGGACAATATGACATACATTCAACATGATTGGAGTAATTTAAAAGTTTGACCCCTGTGTAAACTTAAATTGGCCCCTATTGAAAAAGTGACACCACAATTTGACACCACTAACTACCTTGCATTAATGTAGAGGGTCCATACACTGTTAAAAGTAAACCTGTAAAAAAACAGGGATTTGACTGGCAGCTGGGACTCACAACGTACAGAACGTAAAATAACTGGAGCCGTAAAAATACGAAACAATTGCAGATAACGTAAAATAACGGCGTAAAATCTCAGCTTCAACGTTATTGTTGGTTTTTGACTTCTTTAAACAATATTAAGAATTAAAACGTTATTACAATCATCTGACCAAATTTTCACGTTGTAGCTATGGCATCATACAAACGTTGTATTTACGTTACCAGGTGGTTGTAAAAAAGCTATATTTCAGGCAAAAAAAAAATTGAGAAAAAGGCAATAAAGGGAAAACATGAAGAAATAAAAATTTAAACCAGTTCATACACTTTTTTATATGGTATATACACATTCTAATGTCACCAATTATTACTTAATCATTATAACTATCATATGAGTAAACTTAATACAATATACCTTACATAGATTCGAACCAGGGCCGTATGATTACAAGTCCTAAACCTTATCCACTGCACTACATGACTTTACTTATAGCAGATGCTAAAATTAAATATATACGAGTATGAGTGTACTACTTTTTCCAATTACACTAAATATAATACAAATTAAAAGGAGGAATTCAATTCTACAAGAGTTTTTTTTAACTATTTTTTAAAAATGATAGGGAAAATAAGATTTAGGTTTCGAGAGCAGTTAGCTCTATTGGCAGGTAAACAAAAAGTCACTTGGACTCAATTTACTTTGAATTCGCCCACTGCACTCAGGCCCAACAGGTCCGAAGGTCATCAAAAAGTTAAACTTGTCACATCAGCAATCTAATTTTAACATGATAAAATACTGATAGGACGATAGAGTCCATGTATCTATTTTATTCAGTTTGCACATATATTCAAATTTCAAGGAGATCACAGATTCATAGGTGGTTGTGCATTGAGCTGTGGCAAAAGTTTCTGAGCACAATCTGGAAAAAGTAGTTGGAACACTCACCACAATTTGCTATATTTTTCTCAACAGGCCTAGAAGCCTTTACAAGCCCTTGTTGTCTCTCCTTTGTTACTCAATTGAAAGCCCTAACCTCCACTTGAATTTTTAAAAACCCCGCTGTTTTTCCTCAGCTTCCAATCAATCAATGTGGAGGAATTTACAAAGACGGCTGATTACGATACACCATTCACCATGGTTTGGGGGGGGGCGGAGGACCGTTTTCCGGAAAATCGTTCAATTTCCAACAATTTTTCTAAGATTGTATTTGGAGTGTACTTTGTGACAATACTGCAAATTATCATTTGCAGTGAGATTTAAAAAAATAGATACACTTAAAGGTGCAATGGAGATATTTAATAATATTATATGTGAGGAATCTGATTTTTGCACGTAAAGCTTTCTAATCAACAATATCCCCATGTGAAAGTATTAAGCTAAATGATTCTTTGGTACAAAAATTGTGAAATTTCCGGGAATTTCTAATCTGCTAAAGAGCAAATACTAAATCAGCCTATGATATATAAAATTAAATCAAATCGCCTTTTGTTTTCAATTCTCAAGGCATTTTGTCCAAATACAATTTCATAAAGCCCAACGGAGTCTTGATTTTTACATAAATCATTATACGGAATGCCACTCCAAATCTCTCGTTTGCAACCTTTAAATGCAGAAATCGACTATTCCTTCCAATTTCCATAATAAGATTAATTGATAAATTCACCGTTAAATTATACAATTATAATGCATCTTTCTCTTCTCCCGTCACCAGGGCATTTAGTTTTTGCTTGTTTGAATTCACAACCCATACCAACTCAACGTAATTCGCACTCTGCATGTGATGAAGGCTAACAATGCAATAATCGAGCGCAGTGCCAGCATTCCCTAGCTATCCTGTTCTGTTCATGGCGAGCCGAAATACATTCCTCAACGCAATGGGGCGATGAACAACCCCAAATTTGCCTATTCCGACTTGCAATTGATTATAGACCCGAAGTAGCTATTATTCACATTTGTTTAGTATATACAAAAACAAAAGCCGACGAAGAACAAACCGGGAGAACAGAAACAAAAGGTAATAACATATTGTGTTACCAGTTGTCACTGTCCCACAGAGATCAGAGACCTTCCTTTATTATCTGGTATGCAACCGACTGACAGTCAGAGTTGAATCATCTGACGCGAAATATGACCCATGCGTGACCCATTCATTCAGGTATACTCACTCATCGAAAATTACCTTCAGTTTCCATGTCCCTTTCCCTTTATCATGTTGATTATCATATTTGTTTGACTGATAGAATTTGTTAACATTTACTTTTAATTTGTGGCAAAGCGTGCCGCTCCCAAAAAATAAACCACGTGTTGGATGGATCATAACTTTAACGCATTTGCAAAAAAAAGAAAAAATGAAATCAAAAATTTTGACTTAATTTATCTAACTTTGGCTACCACAAACAAAAGATTCGCTTCACTGGTTTTGAAGAAATGCGCAATTACGTAAGACATATGCCAAACATTTCCATTCAAGGTTTGCTAGTTATATTTCTTCAGAGTGACGCAATAAAATACCTCTCAGCTCTGAACCTTATTTTTTAACAACAACACACTTAAGTTAAAATTCTATATTTTTGATACTGGGTTAATGGAGGCATGAGGAGATTTTTAAGGATACCAATGTGGCACTCATCGGTTGTAGAACACCCTACCGATAACATTTCGAAGATTTATTGGACAAACAATAAGAAGAAAACCAAAAAATATGTTTTAAACTTGCCTGTTATCGTATCGTTCCCCACAGAAAAGCATGCTTTGATTTTTCTGTCGTGCCCGATAGAAAATGTTTAATCATCATCATTACATAACGACGACGTATTCGCTTATTCACTTCAGGTTAATCTAATACCCTGTAAGCCTTCCAGATGAAAAAACAGGTTTGAAAAAATGGGAGTCGCTTCTTTTCTGGAAATGCCCTCGTGTCTTTAAACTAACTGGAAATACTATTCTTCAAATGTCCGAAAAATCACGAAAATAGTATATTGGGTTACAATTACAATTTTGTAAAAACACTTATTTTGTCCATTCCATAGCATGGATTTTACTACCCAATTTGGGCTTGTACCAAGAATTATACAATGCAACTTTTTGTTTTTAATATGTTCTAATGCCATTTTGTCTGAGGATAACAATTTGGTATAATACAATTGTAGAATATTAGACCCGCAAATGGGCATTTGATTATCATGAGTATAGACCAAATGTGCTATTAACCTAAATGGGTTTTATGACCTAAATAAGATTGAACCAAGAGAGATTTAGACGATAGTGTCTAAAATGTTATTTATACGAGTTGTGATTATTAGACAGAATGGCTATTTCATTTTCATTTTATTTGCCAGCAATAACAATGAACATTAACAAAATTGCACTAATATTAAAAAACAATATAATTTAAAGCAAATATTAAATATCAAAAATGATGGGTATCATGGATTATGGAATGATGACATATCAATCAAACCTCTCCATTGCAAAAGGGCCTAAAAAAGACCAAATGGGCTATTAATCACTATTAACCAAAGGGTTGGCATTTTTACTTGGTCACTCTTTAGAAGCAACTCTCAAACGGGTGGGATAGTCCCAACCCAACTTGAAGAGAAGTTTAGACGGTCTTATGTATATAAATGTGTATTTTGAATCATTTTGTTGTTGCTACCAACCTAGAAAAATGATTACTCTTTTCATTTCAAGTCATCACTCTTTTCAAAGATCAAGTAAAGTTATATAGCCGCTTTATACATTAAGATTAAGTCCTCAAAGGCGATTTACAATTTATCTCGCTGGTCACTAGATTAAGCACATTTTTGCCCAAACTTATAAATCGCAGCCATTATAACGGCGCAAAGTGATTCACAGCTCCCAATTTTAAACATTGGTGAAATGAGACAAGGCAGATAAAGTGTCTTGCCCAAGCAAGGACAAACCTTTGGCACCGGCGCGCCGCGGCGGGGCTTGAACTCGCAACCTAATGAGTCCTGCTGCGGTTTCCCACTGGATTTTCAATCATGATCTTTCAAGGACAAGGTTTTACTTTTCGGGACACGCTGTATATGATTGTCATATTAATCTGTCTTTAATCATGGTAATGACGACGGCGAAAACATTGAATAAAGTGCTTCGACATAGGAATAGAAAGTTAGTTCTAGTGTTATGTGTCAAAAACAAAGTACGCAACATACAACTTTTTTAAACTCTGTCTAACGTGGTGAACTATGCCAACTGTCATCCAATGACCCGTTAATTGTAAGCTACCCCTCTTCCTCGCCAAAACCCCCAACTGATCTCATGGAATGTTTTAACCGTTCCTGATAAGGAACATTACATAGTCGAAAGGCGACAATTTACTGGGATCTAAGTCCAAACTGTTGTTGACTGTTTTCCCGACTGCTTTTCCTGTTAAAAATCGGGATATTGTGATACATGTTTGACTCTCCAAATGTCCATGAATCGTAAGTGCATATCTTAACTCCTGGAGAAATGTTATTGCATTCGAAAAAATTGTTCAAAAGGTAGAACTTGAATACAGGTGTGATAATTTTTTTTTTATAGACCGCCGGTGGTGAAAGTATCATAGTTTTCCGGCAGGTATCATGTCCGGGCTCCATAGACTATACTCCGGCCACACATACCCATATTCCACCTACAACGGTAGCCAGCACTCGATTCATTTGACTCTTAGCCGGACTATGGCTCCCGGCTGATCTGCATCTCATTTTACCCGGTATACCTGAGGAAAAAAACTTGTAAAACACAATCGCATGCAGTGAAAAACCAAAACCCCGAAAATTGCGTTTTTCTTCTCCCGGTTTAGCAAATAATGAATATCCCTGCCCCCCCCATATTAAAATTGCAGTACACGCTGATAAGCTGTTTTCACATACCTGGTTGTCGCAGAATGATTATTACCACCAAAAATGCTTTATATCTCCTCCACATCTTCAACACACGGTGTAACGTTGGTATACCTTGGATTGGTTCAGAAATTACCTAACAAACCGTACGCAATCTGCGTACGCCCACTCTAGAAATTCGCGCAAAGGCAGAAATTACCCACCGTCGGAGTTCCACAAGGCTCAATATTGGGCCAGTTGCTTTTCATCATTTTATATAATGATTATTATTGATGAAACTAACGTGGAACGAACACAATAAACAATGTAATCACTAAGTCTTCCTCATGCTCATGGCACCATCTACAGAGCAAACACCACCTCCATCCGTACTCTTAGACCCTCAACCCTATACGACACTATTGTGCTCCCCCTCATTTTACTTATTGTAACATTAATTTGGGCATCTAACATCAGTCCAACTTCAATCAACTTAAACCAACTACCCAAGAAGTGATCCATTCGTACCATCACAAACTTGCCCTACAGGGCTCACACACATTCCCTTTATTTTATCACGTCAATCCTCTAAATAACTTACATGACAACTACACACACACTCTTATGCTGATTTAATCATAATAACTTGTCTTTTAAGTTACTAATTATTTATGTATCAATGAAAATTATACTACGATATAGACAAGCTGGTCATTTCAAATTTCACCTTCCTCTACCAAAACTCCAAGGAAAACCCTATATTTAGTACCATGGGCAAAACTTGGAATGACTATCCAAATTCAAACATATCAATTGATAACAAAAACTTTTCAAATCCACTCTCAAACAATAACCCCATTGACCTTTATAAGAAATATCTCTTCTTCCTTCGTTCCAATCTCTTCACCGTTCCCCTCAACTTCCATCCTCCTCTTCACTATTTTACCCTCATCATCCTTTTCTTTTTCTTTTACTCTCATATCCCATTGCTGTCCATCGTTGAGCAAAATCTATAGAGGTTCAGTTTCTTATCCCCTTCTTTTCGCTTCTTCCACTTTTTTTCGTTACTGTTTGTCGTTTATGTTTTTTGGTTAATCAATACTACTTATATCTACAATGTTTCATCTTATAGATTTTTAGTGCATCGCCTCAATCTATGTTTCTCTAATTATCTTGTACATTTTCATGCTCGGGCATGGTTGCATATACCATTCGCTATAACCGCCCATATCACGTGTACTTTCCTATGATAAATTATAGTTTGTGATGCGTGGCGGGTGCGATGCAGGGGATGTAGTGCATTTTGCCCTTATCGATGCATATAGTACTACAAATAACCTCCGGGGGTGTCTATCGTTATCTATACAGTTATACATGTTATATTATAATATGGTTTAGTTTCATCCTGTATTTTTCTGTCTATTTGCTAAATAAATGGAACTTGAACTTGAACTTAATTAACAAAATAATTCAACAACATCCACTAGACCATACTGTACCGTTCATTAAAATTTGAATCATGAGAATCGAATTAGTTAAAGTGAAGACACACTCATTGTGTGAGAGATACTGATTCATTCTTTGAGCTCAAAGTGAAATAAGGCATGCTGTGTGTGTGGTTCATAAACAAGCCTTTTTGCAACACATAGCGTTCTGAAATAAAATTCCTCATTAAGCACCCGATACTTATTTTGGTACCGATGAGAGCTATGGTAATTATCTTTCCATATACAGAGAGTTTCAGTGTTCCTTTCTCGTCAGAAAATATCAAAAACTCTAAAATATCTGAGTAGGCCTTATTAGGTTGCTTTCAGGCCCAATGGTGTTTTGAATCAATCCCATGAGCATAGCATGTGCCTAATACTGTTACTGTTACTAAACACATGTCAGTACTTATGGATAAAGTTGTTCCAAAAGTTTAAGAACCAAGACATTTCATAATCATGCAACAAAAATCCCTAGTACTAACGCGTTGTGGGCTAAAATGAGCGTTAAAAGTAGGTTTTTCATGTGTTAGTAGAGGAACTTTTATTGTGATCACATGACCCTATTGAGGTGAAATTTTCCCAAAACTGTTGCCTTGTGGGATTGACTCAAAACACCCTATGCTTTCAGGCTTAGCACTTGTAGGTTCTATAATCTATTACACATGTAAAATCTGATTTTTGATGACTTTTTTTCGATGTTCTGATTTCGCAAATCACTATAGTACCTTTAAGTATAATGATACTTGGGTACCACCACTGACTTTGTTACCTACCATGCTTATAATTGGTACTCATGTTGTGGTATTGAAGGAAAGAGGAGAAACGTAGCAATCTGTGGGTGTCAAACTCAGAAGTATAGGATTGCCGATGGAGTTAAAGCGTATTGCACAAGGGCTTGATAAATGATAAATAAGAGTAACTTTTAGACACAACTTATGCATTTTTTCACTTTGCCGAAAAGAAGAAATCAGTGTTTCCTCACACAATTGAGTGTAGGTGCACTTTAATTAGTATCCGCATTTTCATGATTCAAAATTTATATATTGGAAGGTACGTATGGTCAAATTTGATTGTTAAACCAACTAACCTATGGTAAATCCAAACGACAGTCAGACTTGCACAACTTTTTGGACACAGTCCACGGTTCGGAGAGATGGCAACTTTTGTTTTCACAGAAATCAATAATACTCAAAAGGCCCCACTGACATGTTTTACGTTTATCGTCTGGACCTATCATGCACGTAGGTGCTAATAAAGTTTTATGCAGATACTTGCAATTTGTGTCTTTGTATGTTCTATATTTTTATTGTAACATTATTGGCGCGTACCAATGATAGCTCAATCAGGTATCGGCTCGCTCCAGTGTATGCTCGGATAGACTTGCGTTCGAGCCCTGTGAGATTCAGCTGTCTGTAATGTCCCTGGACAAGAAAACTAACCGCTTATTTGTCCCGAAATTACCCATCGATATTTGGGCAGCTGGTCCCGGCTGCGAATGGTTATCTCGATGTCTGTTGGTCTGTTAAGGGAAAGCGCTGATCCCGATTGCTTGCATCCTTGAAATGATGCTAAATGGTTTTATGGTAGGGTTGGGCCACAGTGACATCGACATTTGGAAAGCGCTTAGAGGCCAATAGCATACGCGCTAATATAAATCTCTGCATTATTATTCTCATTTTGCTGCCATATAAGATAAAGAAATGTTTAGTTTCCCAAATAAACTTTCTCCAGTTTGTGTATATATATGATATTACATATAGGTCCTGCATTAAGTTGTGAATTAGCCTGTAAGTACCATAATATTTTAAATATATGAGGCCTAAACACCTGTACAAAAAAGCCTGACTATAGCTTAGTCCGAGTACGACTGAAAAAAGTGCGTACTAAATGCAAGTGCATCGTGACTAACAAGTAGAGAGATACGTTCACATTTATAATCCTGCTCCACGAAAAACCCGGATAATCGGAACAGTTTTCATTTTTTAGATTTTGCAGATTTGTAAATGCTGATAAAAAAGCTTTAAATTGATGTCCATATGAAAATTGCACTCCTTTTGTCCCATAAAAATCAATATATGCCTTGAAATTCTTTGTTTTTTTATGATTTTACACAAGTTTATTGATCTATTTCTCCTAAGGTGCTCTGCCGACTTTTGTTCTGGTTTGTGGGAGTCAGGTCACATTGGACCTGTACAGGATTAAAATTAACAAGCGTTTAATCTGGATTAAAGGTTTAAATAGGATTTTACCCAACACAACCTCCGCTAATTGCCCCCTTCTAATACTTTCGCTCCAAAAGGGAAAGGAAGTTCTCACGGTCGCTTGATGTCGTGAATTATTTGGTGAGAAAAATCAACATTTTTGGATATCGATGATATACGGTTTTCCCAGTTATTTTCGCACGTTGTGTAATTGATTTTTAATAAAACAGACAATTGTATTTCGTCCTAAAACTTGAATCGCGAGAATGCAAAAAAACCGATTTAACTTTCAGTAACTGATGTTCATTTGTTTCATTGTATTTGCAACTGTGTGTTCATTGATATTCGTCCAATCCGTTGACCAAATTCGTGTCCGCGTGGCGATGACTACGAATAGAAAAAGCAATTTAGTCTTTTATACTTGATTTTTAAGAATCTTTGTCTTCATATTCGTCGGGTAATCATTAAATGAAATCAAGTTTTTATTTCAGATTGGTTCTCACAGTACGCCATGTCCAATTACTCAGTGCATGTAAAAGCAGCCTTCGTCTAAGTAAAAGGTGCGGGTGGGGTTCACAGCTTATTTGAATAATCTGTTCTATCTATTGGGTGGTCATAAGGGTAAAATTCAGCCAGGATTAAACGGGTTAAGCCAAAATAGTCACATCATAAAAATTCAAAGTTAAAAATCAAACGATAAACATACATATTTTTTTTAAAGATTCAAGATTCATTTTTTATATCGATTGACAATGTTATATATTGCCTTATTTAACAAATTGGTAAATTCACTTATTTGCGTACTTTTCAGGCGAAAAGACTCGAAAAAGATAGGCAGAAATTAGCACGTTTTGAAGATACATTGGATGAAAAAGTATTCCGAACCATCCCCAAAAGAACGGCAATTTAAGGTTTATGAAATAGGCCTACAACACACTACTAAATTGAAAGATACGATAAGGATATCATGAAAAACGTCGAATTGCTTTTTAATACGCCGCTTGATATTGACGGACGAATTCGACGACCAATGGGACGAAAATCCATGACACAAAGTTGAAAATACAATGACACAAAATGAAAATCAGTTGACCGACAAAATTAATTTGGATTTGTGTTTCTGCCGCGATTTCACTTTTTAGGACTAATATCTCAATTGTCCTGTCTTCCTTAAAAAATCAATTAAACCAAGTGCGAAGTTAACTGGGAAAACCTATTCGGGGCCCACTGTATGATCATCTCATATAAATTAGATATACATCAATGTTTGGCACAATGTGTACACTCAATTGAATTGTCGACGCGACACCAATTACTATTTGAAAACACCCTATAGCATATTTCAGCATGAAGTCTGGTTTTTTTTTTTTTAATTGATTGACTACGCCACAATTAATGTTTCCACATTACACTCATTAAAATGCTACATTAGAATGATAACACTCAGTTCATAAGCTGCAAAATCACAGGTGGGGGGCGGCTCAAATGAAATTACCCCCAGTTCACATTAAAGGCATTCGGATATTCAGTGTCGTAGTGGCGGGAAGTGCGCCCCTCATTTTTTAAAGAAACTGAGATTTTTGTATTGCCGAACCGACTGTATAACAAACTCACAATGAATAAACCCATATATTTTGTAACTGAAACAGAGTGATTTCAATTACCAGTGGCCTATGGGTACTGATATACAAAATACACGGAATGTTCTAAATCAATATGAATTTTCAAGGTAGTTTTTTTTTCTTAAACAATTTTACCAATAATTCAATCAAAACCTGAGAGAATAAGCGTAAGCCATTTCAAATGTCCATAGTATGCTTTGTATTTCTGTCGTGCATTACATATATCCGGTATCTTGTTTAGGGCCGATCAGGCGCAGGCAAGTTAAAACTTTAGTTTTTTGTTTCTTTCTTTGATTCAATAAACCAACGAATGTCTCGTTGGTATTCGACAACAAAGTGCAAATTTATACAAATTTGTATCCTCAGAAAATCTCCTCGTGTCCTTTTAAAATAAAGAAACCCTCTTGATTAAGTCGAAAATGTATGTCCAAAAGATCCATGAAAAGGTTTATGATGGGTAGAGTTTAGCAACCGTATTCGCATGTTTTAATGTATGTTTGAACCTCATTTGACCTTTTGTTGACTCTAAGGTGACATTTGATTACCTGGCAGGTGGTTCGCATATCCAAATTGTTTTCCAAATTTAAAATTCTCTACCTCCTGCCAAATTTGATGCTTTCATAACGAAATGCACATTTTAACCATTATCTGCTTAAAACTAACATTACAATGCTGTGGTAATTGGACCAACTGGGACAAATTGAGAAACGGTCAACTTTCGCGGGCACTGTCAGTTTGGTGTCATTGTGAGATAAGGCCATTTTTCTTTCCTATGTCTTCCCAATTCAAGTTCGAGTTTCGTCTCCAAAATCATACTTTAAGAAATACGGCGTTACAACATCCAATTTTCAAAAACCTATAATCAATGTAACTCAGCGTGGAACCGGCTATTCCGATTTTTTTGACTGAAATACTCATAATTTCGGCTGTAATCGACCCAATCTCTTTGTTTCGTCCTCCACATTAAACAAACCACTGGCGCATCGGGGATATACCTTTCTGCGCACAGGTCATAATCTTGTTCAACTGAGCGTGCCCCACTTCTGTCGGCGATGATCATGAACATGAAGAGTACTCCCTGCCGAGAATCGGGCCTTTGTTGTCCTATGCTTTGACAATGAGTTGCCAAGTGATATATAATTGGATAATCGGCGTTGGTAATGCAATTAGGAAGAGCTTTCTCCTTCGCTCCTACCTCCATGATCGCAGTGGGTATCGCTACATTGAGAGTCGCTTCCAACCCTCTTATGTGTATAATACCAAAGTCCACCTCACACGTCATTTGTTTAATGGTAACCTACATAATGGACAGAGTCATTTCATTTGCAAATTTGAGGGGAATAGGGTCAAATTTCATAGATTTGTAGGTAAAATTCCATCCATAGTTTGAAATTTAAAAATCCTGTTGGGTAATTTCGTGAATACACTTTCTTTTAACATGATTTTTTCCCGATCATAACCTCTCCTTCTCTAATATTAATTTAAAACACGAGGGTCTAAGCTAATTGAATGGACGTAGCCTTGTTTCCTTGAGTGTTGGGTAGAAAACGTTTCATTAGAAGTCCCTTTATCAAATGAGGTTTGCCATTCATTCCGTCAAGCACTACTGTCCGCATGGCATACAGCGCATGACGGAATCAATTGTAAATCCTCATTTGCATTCAATGGGACTTCTATTGAAACGTCTACCTGAGCAATGAGTGAATAACGATGGTTGGTGATGGGGATAGGGGTGAGATTGTGACGGGGGAGGTAGGCAATAAAAGAAGTGTTGTAGGGGAAAGCTGTGTTGAATGGGTTGTGTGTGTGCGGGGGTGAGTGTGTGTAGCGCATCATTATGTTTCATCACTGTACCCAAATTGCCTCGTCTACAAGGTCACGGTTTATTCCTACAATATACATGGTAGCTAGGACATCGCCTCATGGGGGACACTCAGTTTCTTTACATCCATTGAAGGCTCACCTAATTGTCTAGATTCTGTACCGTTATGCCGCTATAAAGACATCCCAGAATTTGTAAAGCTAACTTTTAAGTTTACCCGTAACTTTTAATCAACAAATGTGTATGGATATCATAGACTCATCCTCATTGATATAAAAAAACCCAAAGGTCATCAGACCGTCAAACAGGATGATTCCGACGTGGGATCAACTCTGGCGTGCGTTTTCCTAATTTTGAACTTCATTTCCGTCGTCTGCTGAATTAATGACTTCCGGAGTCATTTTATTATACAATCGTTCTGGTCGCTTACTCGTAGGGCGCTGATTTGGGCTTCATCGTTTCTGGGTGAGTGCTAATGAATGTAAAAGCTTTACAACCATGCAAAAATATCAATTTTGAACAATCTTTGAGGTGGCACTATTTTTCAAGTGGCCAGTGTCTTCGCAGAACAATGCAGTCACTTTTTCAAGGTCACTGGTTTTGTGTAGAAGACTATAACCTGATCGGACTGTTATGTAAATACTCATCATTTTGTTGGGCGAGTCTCCCTTGCCGTCCTCCCTGCAAATGGAGAAATCAAACCTGGTATGTTGAATACTTTGAATTGCGCGCGGAAAACTCCATTAATGGCAGGAGCCGGACTGGGCCAAACATCATCGTTACACCCACCCCCACTATACAGAAAGGTTTGACACCTTTGGTAGTTAGTAAAGACGTTCTATATCATTGCTAGGTATTAGTAATCTCAAATTGGTGGCGTCACTTTTTCAATCGGACCAATTAAGGTTACACATGGGCAGGAAGGGGAGGGGCCTCAAAAAACTTTTTAAAATGCTTCAATCATGCTGAAATGTTGCCATATTGTCCGGTCTAGTCATAAAGATTCAAAAATGTATAGTTTTTGTAACCACTTTTTTTTTTACGACCATTGGGTTTGAGTTATATTTGAGATTTTTGCCTTGCATTGGTAACTGGCAAGTATGGTAAAGCTGGAACATGTTCTATGTCTCGCAAAGAATGAATTTTGTAACTAGGATAATATATCGGAGATTCGATAATCTTTCAAACGGCTGCTGGGAACGACCTTCCAATGTGAAATAGCCGGGAATTAGCACCGTGTACGTGTAATACGCCTCATCCATTAGTTAATCACTGGTTTCGTGAGGTGGGGCCCTATTTTTCACAATGGACGGAGACAGAAATTTGGGCTTTTTCCAGTTCCCGGTGTAAAGAAACGGCGTGTCCCCCATGAGAGATTTTTAGCTACCATAGCAACATGTACTGAAATAAACCGTGACCCTTGTAGACGAGGCCTTTGGGTACAGTGCTGAAACAATGATGCAACAGACTCAATGGAGAACACAATAGACAGATGGTGGTAGGACATTCAGTAACACGGACACTGTAGTATCACGACCCAAAACCTCGGCTTTAAATTACAATGGGGGAAATCCCGATTCTCTAATGACAAAAATCGCTTCTTTTATTGCAAAAATGCAACACTTTGAGCATTACCATTCGTAGGTTAGGGTCTATAGTGTTAGACAACTACCACAACCACAACTCTAACTCTAAAAAAATCTCAAATTTTGAAAATTGAGATAATTTGGCTGTTAATCGCTTTAATACACTGTGCAAAAACGGGTTAAAGTTAAAACGTGATTAAAAGGTTAAAACAAGTTGTTAAAACAGGTGAACTTGAACTTAACCTTTTAAAACCACGTTTAAACTTTTAACAACGCGTTTTGCAGTGTGCTTAAAAATATTTTTCAAAACTGTGAGTGCAAGTCAGCCTTAAGAGCGAGAGCACCCCAATTTTTTAAAAACTTGAGATTTTCTCACAGTTGCATTGGTGGTATTTGGCTCTGTGAGTCCTCTATGTTTGCACTAAAAAAATGTAATAACCGGTCAGATCATTAATGTTTTGCGATAGCTTTTAAAATGACGCGTGGAAAGATTTTAAATACATCGATGATTATTCTTGATAGCTATGTCCGTAACTATGTACCACTATGTCCCTGTGTATAACCCACGACCCCCCTTATTTCATGGCTTCTACAGACATGACAGAGATTGTTATGTCCAGATCTTCTGTCAAAAGGACTCCCTTCATCAGAATTTACATCAGGTTTTGTTATGGAGTTTGATGAAACGTTTTTGAACATAACATAATACAGACTATAGCTATTTCTTACATTAGACATATAACCAACCCCTCATTAGTCACCTTTACCCACAACAACGCCAATTTGTGATTATTTGTAATTTTCCACTTTCCATTAAGGTAACCTAACAGAATAGGAAAGTCAACATGCACACAAGTGTTACAGAGTTTTCACATAAGCAGCTCCATTTTTTGGCCATTCAATTAAGACTTCCACCACATTAATGACTGAATGACTGCCTTTACAGCAGGCAATAGCAGTTATACTCATTTGAAATGTTTAGGAACGAACCCTCTGACTGATTCCACAAGTAAGTGCATGTCGTTGCAATCCAAAGAAACACACACTTATAAGAATATTTGTATATATCATATTGGTATAATTTGAAAAAACGAAGAATTTTTTTCATGCAAATATCCATTTACGACCAACAACTTTGAATTAGCTCCGATATCACTAATTTTCGACTTGCTTGGCCACAATACATTATTTCTTAAGTAGTTCAAAGGGTTGGTGTTCTAAACTATACCCGAACCCGTATCATAAATAACTTTCTACAATTGATCATTTTCTGATTCGCAAGTGCCTTTTATTCACTTCATCTGCAAGCCTTTTTCCGTTCATTTAACAATTTAACACAAGCTGGGCGGAGTCACAAATTTTGCCGTAAAAAATTTCGGTCGTAAATTTTGCCTGTTGGGGTTGCTTGTCATACGTGGTGATTGCGTCTGCATAATGAAGCCTATTGTAATGTACGAGACGGTACTAATGTTCAATTAGACGTGATTGTTAAACAGTGGTCAATCGCTAAAAGGCTGTATTTTTCTAATGCCTTGGGCGTGTCTTTCCTGGCCGTGGCGGATTTTAAGAAAAGGGTGCCGTCGCAGTTTAAGAAGGTGGGGCCGCCCCCCTTTAGCGTCAAGAGCACGCAATATGTACTTTAGAGCGACTAAGGTGTGTCCGAGGGGGTCCCTGAGATTAATCTTTTAGGGGGGCTGTCAGCAGCTGCTGACACTGCTGACTCTTAAATAATCCGCCACTGCTTCCTTTCGTAGAATGTTGTTACAGGATGCCCCAGTGAGGGATGCTAAATCTATTTTTGTTTTAGCATTGTCCAATGTCAACAACTTATTTGATAGTCATTCTTTCTAAATATCAATAAACGTATTATTTTAATTATCAGCAGGCCGGTAATTGACCCATAAAACACTCATGCCCCAACTATTGAAAATACCATTATGTTTCCTGTGTTTCATTCTTCTTTTGTGTGTAAAACAAAGGTATTTTCCATTTATCCCGACACCTGCAAAAACCTGGGGTGTTAAAACATTTTTAAGCTTGTCTTTTGGTTATCTCTTGCTTATGAAATGTTAGAGGCAAGCAGTTCCAATAGAAGGAAACATAAACAAAATAAAACATTTTCTAACTAAATGTCAGACGTTACAAATACAGTTTTAACACTAAAGTCGTCGGTGTTAATTAGAAGGGTGCGGTCCGTAGACCTGGCACATTTAAAAAAAATCGAACTCAAAATTTTCAAAGTTATATTTTTTTTTGCATGGTTTTATTAAAGCTTTTATATACATTAGCCCTCGCCTGATATGATTAAGCTCAATCAGCGTCCTTATGGCTAAACGGAACGATTTATAATTAATGACTCCGGATTCATTCATTTCAACAGACGACGGAAATGTCGGTTTAACACAAGAAAACACAAGCCCGATCCACCGCACCTGTTTGACCGGTCTGTGACCTTTGTGGTTTTAATATCATACACGAGTCTATGATATCGATGTAATGACACCATCTGTTGATTCATTACGGGCAAACTTAAAGTTAGCCTACAGATAAACCTGGATGTCTTTGGTTTGGCTCTCTCCCCTATCTGTTTTGGATTGTTATTTTTATGTGTAAACAGCTGTATTTTTTTTTTTTTTTTTTTTTTTTTTTTTAAAAAAAACTTAAGAAATTTCATTTTTGTGAAAATGTGCCAGTGCCGTGGCCCCCCCTTTAAATTAACACTCAGAAATGTAATTTTTGGCACCGGCAGTGTTACAAAATAACAAAACACAGAATGTGGTTGTAAAATTAACACCAAGCATTCATATCCTCCATGAACACCAAAATGTACAAACATAACACTAACATGTGGTATTTAACACCGAAATGGTGTAAAACTAACACCAGTGGGGGGGGTCTCCTATTTTATAGATCTCCTATTTAAATTCCCACAAAACTATAAAAAAAATCCTTCGTATAACCAAGCAAGTTAAAAACAAGAAATGCAACTTTTTCCCATCACCATTTGATCAAAATTAAGTAAATTTTTGGTAAAAGAAGTAAGAGACTTAGAAAGACGATGAAAATTAAGATTCCTTCATTCTTCACGCACTGCGTTGCAGTGAGTTCGTCAACCTGCACTGCAGTCTCTAAACTCCAATAGGGGCCCGGAGCATAATTATCATAGGTCCTAATAGGGAGTTTCTTTTCAGCCCGACTACATCTAAGGTTCTGGGCCACCTTAAGTAGTTAGTATGGACCCTCTACATCATCCAAGGTAGTTAGTGTGTCCAAATTGTGGTGTCACTTTTTCAATTCTAATCAGGGGCCAATTTAAGTTTAGCACAGGGGTCAAACTTTTAATTAATCCATCATGTGAAATGTACATATTTCCGTCTATCTAAGGATCCAAAAATGTGTAGTTTGTAACCATCTATGACCATTGGTATTTTAGAGTTATTGGGTATAATAATGGCTAAAAGTTTTTTGCAAAAAGGACAAACTCCATTTTGTACAGGGTGTCAACATTGAAAGTTACTCTGATTATATTTAATGCTTGCAAATATATTGCCGGAGGAATGAGGCCTCCCAAAAAGTAGTTTTTATTTTTGTTAAATGTTTTTACTTACCGAGATAAAGTCAAAGAAGATCAATGTCAATGGATTATGTGGCCCCATGACCATTTTGTCAGCTAGCAGATATTACTATGCATTGCCGATGCTACCAAACTATTCCATATTTTGACACACTAGCTAGATGAACATTTGTTTCATGTTTTATACCAAAATTAGAGCAACTTCTGAAATGGAAATTGACCTTTTTTGGCACTTTTCGATCCAGCCATTTTTACCCCCAAACGCTAAAACCAATGGTCGATAGATGGGACAACTATACATTTTGAATCCTAGACGGACAATATGACATGACATTCAACATGATTGGGTTTATTTGATTCATCTGATTTTTGAGTAATTTTAAAAGTTTGACCCTGTGGTAACTTAAATTGGCCCCTATTGAAAAAAGTACACCACAATTTGACACCACTAACTACCTGCATTAATGTAGCGGGTCCATACCTGTTAACAGTAACCCTTTAAAAACAGTGATTTGACTGGCGCTGGGAGCTCACAACGTCACAGAACGTAAATAACGGAGCCTTAAAAATACGAAACAATTGCAGATAACGAAATAACGGCGTAAAATCTCAGGCTTCCAACGTATTGTTGTTTTTGACTTCCTTTAAACAAATAAAATTAAAAGCGTGATTTCAATCATCTGACGCAAATTTTTCACGTTGTAGCTATGGCATCATATACAAACGCTGTATTTACTTTACGCCCAGGTGGTTTGTGAAAGCTATATTTCGGCAAAAAAAAAATTGAGATAAAAGCGCAATAAAGGGAAAACGTGAAGAAATAAAAAATTTAAACCAGTTTTATAAAAAAACACTTTTTTAGATGGTATATCACATTCTAATGTCACCAATTATGACTTAAGTCATTATAAACTATCATTATAGTACACTTAATACAATATACCTACATAGATTCGAACCAGGTCCCGTATGAATTACAAGTCCTAAACCTTATCCACTGCACTACATGACTTAACTTATAGCAGAATGCTAAAATTAAATATATACGAGTATGCAGTGTACTACTTTTTCCAATTACACTAAATATAATACAAATTAAAATGAGGAATTCATTCTACAAGAGTTTTTTTTAACTATTTTTTAAAAAATGATCGGGAAAATCAGATTTTGGCATTTTTTAAATGAACGTTAGTTACGACGTAGTAAACGATTTTCATATTCATATCTTACTTTAAAGACAAGTTAATTTAGCAAAAATATAATAACGGTCAGCTTATACATACTACCTTTTTTCAAAATGTGTATTTATTTGCTAGCCACTATTATTACTTTTTTTCTGCTCCAATTGTATTTTATGTTCAAGTAAGGTATTGTAATAAAGCGTTGAAGATTATGAATAATTGGGGTTTACCGTAATTAAAAGTCAAAGTCTGGTACAATTAGGATTCATTTTAACAGTGTACTCAACTACCAAAGGTGTCAAAGTTGAGATGTAGTGGGACATGAACGATGATTTTTTTGACCAAGTCCTTGCTCCCGCTCTAACAATACTTGCTGGGCGGTTGCCTATAGCAAATTATTTTACTGGATTTTTAGCGCGTTGCGTTGACTGGCTGGCAGATAGTCATCGATATATCGGTAACGCAATTCACATGCAGTGCGTATGAACTGATCTTTTTGTCTTTTCAACCAAGCAGTTTTCGTGCAGGCTAAGTTGCCCGATTCTACTCATTAGTTTGCTCGTTTTTGTCGTATTTTAGTTTGAAGATGAAATAAAATACGTTGATCTATCAACTTCCGAAAATAGATAAGATAGAGATAATCTTTATAAGATTAATTCGTTTGAGTAAAAAAAACCTAACATTCAAAATAAAAAAAAATTAAAATAGTTTTGAAAAAGAACTATTTTTCTTGGTAATGTAGGTTCTTAAAAGAATTAATTTCTGCTCATATGTTTGCTTAGGTTGTGCAAAGAGGATAACGCCTTCAGAAACGTTATTTGGGTCTTTTGCCTTTTGTAGGAAGAAGTTTAATGCCTATTTTCTGAGAGACGTAAAATTCATTTGGCTAGTGTTGAGCACACAAAGATGCAGCTGTTACATAGAACTGGTCTTCAGCATTGCTGTTGGTAAAAATATTTAACCAACACCAAATTATTGTCCAACAATAAAAGGTGGGAGAATAACTTGCGAATTATAAAAAATAATATCCCAAGATTACAAAAGAAAATGCGAGTGAAAAAATTCATGTCTCAGAGAATAAGTCATGATCACTGGTGTAAGACCACAATTCTTTGTATCAAC
The DNA here is from genome assembly GCA_023653785.1 of Ophioderma brevispina. NCBI lineage: Eukaryota > Metazoa > Echinodermata > Ophiuroidea > Amphilepidida > Ophiodermatidae > Ophioderma > Ophioderma brevispina. The sequence continues at coordinate 38,485 of JAMKCH010016681.1, read as the reverse complement.
AGTTTCATGGTTTTGCACCTACAACAACACTTGAGAGTCAAGTGAAACCCTAAGGGTTTTGTATTCAGCTTGAAAAACAAGGTATTTAATTTTAAGTTTTAATCTCCATTATTTTTGAAAACTTCAAGCTTCAGCTTTATGTAGTTCTTCTCACACTGATTGTACTGTATTTGTGCAATTTTATTAATTAGATGTAAAACAAAATCTGAGCAATTTCATTTTTGTTCATGAACTGAGACATGGCTAATTTCAAACGACTGACCGCTTTATTGATTTAACTATGGTATTTCATTTGGGTTGATACTTTTTATGTTTACGACAAAATTAAAGAACCCTCCCCGCCGTTTTATCAACTAACAACGTTTTTTTGTCAAGAAGGAATCAAGACCATTGCAAATGTATAGTGTTATAATTGTCTTTGCTAGAATGATTTGTTATTCGTCGGTGCATCTCTCTTCTCCGCATTGTAAAGCTAAAGTGGCCAAACAATTTTTGGGTGAAATTGACATAAATTGACAGCAAAAAAATTGACATCGTTTCTGAACCCAAAGTCGAAAGACAACCAAATAAAATCTTCTGATAGCCTGTTTATTATATATTCCTGTAAACAATCCAATTTAAAGCAAACCTTCAACAAAAATACCTTTTAACCTTTTATGACAAAAAATCTTTCCTGAATGTAGGGTTTTTTATATTGACTCACATTGTAGGGGGAGAAGGATCTTGCAAATACTAAACATATAAAATCACACTTGTTTGTTGCAAATTAAAGCACACTGCAAGTCGAACTTTTAAAACAATTTTTTTTTGTTTCCCTTTAGTGCCTTTCAAAACACTTGTTTAAAGTTCTAATAATTCCTTCTTACCCAACTCTAGCTCTTCCTTCAAGCTTAAATACTTAAATGGCTTGCAGTATGTGTACTGAGTTGCAGACACTGAACTGCTCAAATAGCTCCAAGTTTTCGTGAAAGAAGAGCTGAGTATGTGTACAACCTCGACTTAGACATAACTTTAAACAAGTCTTTGAAAGCGGTAATAAAAGGAAAGCGATCGTCACTTGTGTAGGCTCATTTTGGTCAACAAAACCAAGCGCATTATCACGTACATTTTAGCTAGTGAAATAATTGATTTATCCCAATTGCCGCAAGCCTTGGACAAAATTGAAAATGATTGTATATTATCGAAGAAAGTCTGAAACATTTAAATAATTATATTTAAAGTTGAAGGGTTTGATATGGAGTTTTTTTTGGGTGCATTTTTTACAAAGTCAACATATATCAATGCCATCAAAATGCGTCCTAAATCATTTCAGTTTTTTTATTCACCTGTAGGGTGTGCGGGAGTAATTTGGTAATTGTATAACTTATCACCATTAAAATATCTCTGATTTTCGGATGAATCTTGCTTGATGAATAGTAAAATAATATTGTTTATGTGTTCCGGTTGTGGATTTAACAGATGTGAGTGCTTTGACTTGTGAGCCACGATAATCTGACAGCTTCCTGGGAAATATAGTACCTTACTACTACGTTTCCTGTGTGAAAAAATATCCCCACGCGCTCTGCAACCGGCAACCATGGCCTTCGCGTTAGCCACACGAAAACGGGCACGGTGGTTACGACTTTTCGTCCGCCCCGTTGTTTTTCAATGTCAACGGCTTCGTATTCTTGCAAATTCGTATCCGGATTTTCAAGCCTAGGGTCGAGGTCGGTCACACTAGTGTTTATATAGGAACGAGCTCGTCGTTCTGCATAAAATGATCCGGTTTCATGTCGCAAATGTTGGACCATTTTTTTTCGGCCAATTTTTTTGTCTGGAATTTCTTGCAAATGCGGGGTAATTGATCAAAAATGACAAACTTGATGTGGTTTGAAATTTGAAAAGAACAAAAACTGGTCCTATAACTCTGCAGTGGTGTACGTACCATCCCAGGATTTCCGCATATGGCCAATAAATAACAGGTCATTTCACATTTTGATAAAATCTAGAAGGTGGTATTTTCATTAATCTAAAACATGGTAATATAGTATAATATAAAATTTAAAAAATGTGATTATTTGAAAAGGTGGTAACTTGATTAATATAAAGTTGGTAGTTTGACATGCACCAGATTTTCAGGCTTGTTGAAGGAATTGTAAGAACTGTGTGGTTCTGGTGTGGTTCCATTCAGTTTAAGACTGTCAACAAAGTTTGGTATAAAATTGAAGTGTTTTTGATTCTTTTTAATTCAGACAGGATTTTCAGAATCGATTTCTAGCAAGAAACTGAGGAACGACAACAACTTACTAATTGTTTTGAGTGCTTTTTAAAACTTTCTCAGTTTTAGTAAGCCATAAACATACATATGGCACACACACACACGTACACACATACACACACACACACACACACACACACACACACGCACGCACACCTCACGAAAGCATTAACTTTGAATTAAAAAAAAAGTTGGGTATTTTTGAAAATTAATCTATTTTGGGAATGAGTAATAAAAGTTAGCATATCATTATATTGCTATAATTCTTGATACAAATGAGGAGAGCAACAATCAACTCTGAATTTTAGTACCAGCTCAAATCATTTGGACTTGTTATTAAATTGAATTCAGTCTAAAAAAGAAAACCACTTAAAGGCACTATTAGTGATCCACCGAAAAGAGTCAAAATATTCAAAATTGGCATTAGTCCGCCAAAAGTGAAGAATAAGTTTACAGAATTTGCGTAAGTTGTTTTTCCAAATGAATGATAACAACAAAGGACGAAAACATCTGTGTCCAAAGATATGAATCTCCATTCAGTTACGTGTTGTATATAGTAAGTGTCCGTACGGACAGTAATGACTAAAATAATTATTCGATTTTGTCTTCATAAGGTTGCTTTCAGTATTATCACTTACAGGGTATTACAGATATGCAGAAAAATCAAAGGTACAGAGATTTCACATTGTCAGGTATCCCTAATAGATTGAAACCTGCGATTTTTGCACTGATTTAAGCTTTCTATCAAAGATATCCCCATCTGAAAGGATTAAGCTGATATTTTTGTTTGGTACAAAAATTTTCAAATCTCTAATTTCTTATCAGAGTAATAAAACATTCACCTATAGGGCTTTATATGAATATTAAGCCGATAAAAACCCACCTTTTGTTGTCAATTTTACGACTTACTGAGCAATGCAAACGAGTAAGAAGCTGTAAGAATATACTGAGTGTCTAATAGGTATAAACATTACATATGACAACAATGTATGGATACTTGAAATCTCTCTTCGCAGATTAAGGTCAAACGAATCGTGTTTTATGCCAAGGTGCGCGTTTTCTTCCGGTGTGGACGAATTACATGTTCGACCTTCCATTTTAAAATAGTTATTTTATTCCAAATTATCCCAAACATTTAGAAGCCCTTAGTTCCGAATGTGTTCATGGAGATACATAATTTTGAGATTGGTTAAAAAGAATAATTACTGTGATAGATAGCTGATCGACTATGCATTAGTAAAATTTTGGATCCAGCATTTTGCTATACAAAAACCTTTCTCGGTATGTTAGGTAAAAAGATACAAAATACACCATAACAAAAATCCCGATGCATCTAAAAACCTTGGCATTGAGCATTTTAGGGCTGCATCTTTTCTAGTTGACTATTTGAAATTAATAAAAAAAATTAAAAATATATATATATTTCGAAAAAAAAATTGTTGGATACTTTAAAACATGTGTGCAACACGGTTGCCTAGCTGATTTTATTGAGTAGAGGCAACAAGCATTTAATTACTTAATTTGTAACTTAATTGACACGGTTCAGCATTTCATTTCATATTCATCAGTACTCACAAATTAAAATCACAATTGCACAAGGGATAAATTTAAAATATAATGCACTCATTAAAAAAATCATGCCACATAATAATAAAATATGTAATCTGACATATATGAGAAGTATGGGGATGGATGGAAGACCATTAGTGGTACCAAGGTAGCCCAACAAGGCCTCAACAATGAGGCTAATTCCATTGGGGTCCTTAAAGCGGCACTGGCACGTTTTCACAAAATATAAAATTTCTTCAATTTGCTCTCAGATGATAGTCTAGGCCATTGGAAGAAGAGAGACAATATTTTACACATAAAAATAACATACCCCAAAACAGATAGCGACATTGATATGAGGATAAAGACATCCAGGTAATTTGTAGGCCAACTTTTAAGTTTTCCATAACTTTAAAGAGACATGAGGAGATTTCCAGAAAGAAGCGCCTCCAATTTTTTTCGAACCCGGGTTTTTTGCATATTTGGAATGCTTTCCAATGTATTAGATCACACCTGAAGTGCATAAGCCGAATACCCACTCTTTATATGTATAATATGATGATTTAGTACTTTCTGTCGTGCACGACAGAAAGTCAAAGCACGGTGTTCTATGGGGACAATTACGATAGTCAGGCAAGTTCAAAAGAAGGTTTGCTGTTTTCTTTTGTACTTGTTTGTCCAATAAACCTTCGGAACGTTCTTGGTAGGTGGTCTACAATCGGTCCTGTGCAATTTGAGAGAAATTCGTATCCTAAAAAAATCTCCTCCTGTCACTTTAATCAACAAATGTGTATATTTTTGACTCGTACTCACTGATATTAAAACCACAAAGGTTATAGACCGATCAAACAATGTCCATAGCGTGGGAAACATGCACGGCGTGCGTGATCTTGTGTTAAACGCCATTTTCGTCGTCTGCTGAATTTAACGTCGCCGGCGACGTTAAATCGTTCTGTTTACCCATAAGGAAGCTGATTTGGTCTTAATCATTTCGGGTGAGGGCTTTTGTATATAAAAGCCTTACAACCATGCAAAAATATCGATTTTGAAAAATCTTGAGGGCGCACTCTTTTTCAAATGTGCCAGTGTCTCTTTAAGGGGGACAGCGCGCAAAAAATGGAGGTTTAAAAGAACCCGTTTTATTTACGTTACAAACACATAATATTGCCAGTAAACTCCACTCTATCATTGCTTTTACTTTTACGTTCGTTTCACTTACTTTGAAACCTAATTTAACTCAATTTAGTAAATTTTCATTTTACTCAATAACGTCAATAGATTCCCTAAATAACATGTTGTAAACTCGTTTGACTTGCAACAAACGTTGGTTGAACTTAACAAATCTAGTAGGTAGAATATCCAGAAATAAAGTTTAGAAAACTCAATAAAACAACTCACAAAACTCAACAAAACTGTAACAATATCAAACAAGAAAGATGCTGCGACAGGCCATCCAAGTCTACACTTCTTTGGAACAATTCTAGAAGAGACTGACAGTGTCGATCTACTTGGCATCTCCATCAGTAATGACCTGTCATGGTCCCCTGTGATTACTAAAATGGCTAAAACTGCCAGTCAGCGACTAGGATTGCTCCGCTAGCCTGCACCCTATCTAGGGACACTGAAGGGAGGGCTGTTTATATATAATCCATGGTTCGATCCAACATGGAATATGCAAGTTCAGCATGGCGTGAGCAACACCCACTTCACTATCCAAACTCGATGCAATCCAGTGACGTGCCATTTCCATCATTGGTATCCCTGAGAGTGAGCTAATCACTCACCACATCAAACCACTTGGTCATCGCAGGGCAGTTGGCAGTGTCCACCGCTGTTTTAAATGGACACAAACAGATCATCCCTCAGCCAGCTTCTGCTACCTAGCTTGCGTTCAGTTTATCCGTCACTTAATTAGCATGCTTAGGCGCTCAGTCAGGTCTCATCAGTGACCTTGCTGTGAAAGTCCCAAGGTCCAACTTGGGCTCCGATCCCACAGAATCATTTCTTCTTTTCCCCATTCTCTGGAGGCTTATGGAATGCCCTTCCTGCTCATGTAGCATCAAACCAGGACTTGCAGAGTTTCAAAGGGAGGTTAATCGCTATCTTGGCGCCAATCCGTCAGCGTTACTATTAGATAACTGCTGCTAATGCCTAGATTAGCCTTGACATTGGAAAAGTTGTCGATTGATGGCGCCATGTTTAGAAATAGGAGCGCTATCATACTGCCATAATAACAGCTCTATTACAAAGCATACGAATATGCCAAGCCACTTGCTTAGTAATTCCATAAACTACGCTTGAGTAACAGCGACTAGTTAAATCCAAGTAATATTATTCAATTTTCGTCCTCATACACCGTACTCAATAAAATTGGAAGGTCTGTTGTCAGTAGAGCTCCAATCTGTCCAAAGTCTCACTAACTTTTTATTATTTCAAGTAATTAAAATGTATATCTTATGAGTAACATCTGCAAATTAGTTTACGTAACTAAAATCATTAAAATTAATTAACATTTTCGTGTGTCCAGCCTTGCTAAAGTTGTTAACTGGCAACTTCTTTATGAATACGTCGATTCCTAGATTTTGATACATGGTGCTAATGTTGTTAGATCATTAATTTTGTCTCGCTTAGACTACTGTAATCTGTTGCTCAATGGTAGTACTCAGACATTCTCCAAAAGCTTCAAATCAAGTGTGCACGTCTCATATTCCGGTATCCTAGATTTACTCACACAACCCCTTCTGTTCAGAACTTCACTGACTTAGTATATCTGATCGTATTAAATTAAAGACTCTTTTATATGTTTTTATAAGGCCACTGACGGTCTTTGTCCCCATGACATCAGTGATGTCGTTGGTCAGTAGATCAGGGGGGGGGGGCGTCCTGGTCTGTTACCACTCGTTCTAGCCACCATGGTCTCACTCTCGTTGTTCCTAGGACACATAAATGTGCTGGCGACATGGCCTTTACAGTGGCTGCAAAGCTATGGAACCAAATTCCTATCACCATTCGCAGTGCCAGTACTGTTGAAAAGTCAATGCTCAAAACTCACTTTCTTTCAGTCTTATTACTCATAAAGGCGCTTTGTATCTATGTGAAAAGGCGCCTTTCAAAATATACGTCATATATGTTATGTTATGTTCTAAGTAGCGTAAACTTAGTGCAAGTTTCATTTTTAGATTGCATAAACGATCATTTTAACTTGACCAAATCCAGTAATGCGTTACCAGTTCTGAAATCGTTTTCATGGTAATTTGCTTGGATAGGAAATATTTCCGTGGTAATTTGCCTGGATTGGAAACGTTTCCATGGTAGTTTGCCTGGACTGGAAATATTTCCATAGTAATAGAAAATGTTTTCAGGGAAACCTTCCTGGACTGGAAACCTTCATGGTAATTTGCTTGGACTGGAAACATTTTCATGGTAATTTTCCTGCACTGGAACGTTTCCATAATTTTTCTGTAAGTTAATGAAATAAATGTAAACAAATCGCAGACATCTGCTGAAAGAACAAGGAAGAGTTATTTTACGTACCGCTTATGACAATTCTAGAATTAAAGCAATAATACCACATTTTTTGTCAGAAAAGAAGGAATTCTGTAATTAGAGTTATTGGAATCGGGGATGTAATTAAACGGCCGCTAAAAACGTCTATCCAATTACAATGCACTAGTCGGGGGCCATATTGGCTTCCGTGGGCTTTTGCTTTTGGTGTTTAATTTGTAATTTCTTTTGGATTCCATTATACATAGGCACTTAATTAAAAAAAAATTATGGTGTCAATTTTTCTGAGCAATTGTAATGTATCATATACGCATCATATATGCATCATATATAAATGAATATGATGTTATAGAAAACCTCAAAGAAAACGCTCAAATATCATAAAGGTGTAAACTAAATTGAGGGCTATCTCTAATCATTATAATTATCTAATATCTTGTCTTTCTGTTTCGACAACATCTTAAAATTCAAGATGACGGCCAACATGGACGCCTTCAAAGATAAAACCTTTAAATTACCATACAAGGTGTATCGAAATAAAGAAAACCAAAGTTCAATGACAATTTATAGGAAAACTACAGATTTCATAATCAAGCATTGTATGTCTAAAGAAAGGTCAGAGTGTCCTCTCTCCAATAACACCCTGATCATATACCCAATGTCACCGTTGACTGAATAACAAAGCATTGTTTTCCAGCAGATGAACTTTTTCCTATAAATGTTTTGTCATTGAACTTCGGTTTTCTTTATTTCGATACACCCTGTATGTAATGCATTGTGTTAAACATCTAAAATTTTATAAATGTGTCTATGTCTTTGACCATTAGAAACTTATATCTGACATTTGTGTTGTTAACACGCGAGAATCCAAGATGGTGACCATTACGACGGCCATCTAAGATATTTAAAACCTACTAATTAGCATATGTCTGTATTATATTTAGTTATGTACATCCAAGATATTATTATAAAAGTATAAATCAAAGTATGAGGCATGTTTTGATCACTAAATATTCATATTTCGAATTTTAAGTTATTATCAGGCTTAAAAGGCAAGATGGTAGTCAATATTTTACAAATACATGGTAATTGTTTAGGTTTTAGAACTTATACGGAAGGCCTAGTACAATCAATTTTCATTGTAAGTATTTTAACACCACTAATGCGAGTGTTTAATTGTCAAAGTCACATCTTTCATATTTTATTATGTACTTTTTTCATAATTTTAAGATAATATATATATATATATATATATATTATATATATATATATTATATATATATATATATGGTAATTTCTAGACTTGAACTTTGAAGGTGGCAATATTTCTGCCATCCTGGATCTAAAGCAGGTTAATATTCCAAATATGTTAAACAGGAAATTACAATGTCCTTAACTTCATTTTGTGGTTTCTGCCCCACACGTATTATATCTGGTAAGACTGTGACTTTCTCCGCAATTTCGCTCTTTCGATGGAAATTTTCGTTGGCATTTTGGCAGTCATCCTTGATCTGAAGTATAATGATAGTACAAATATACTTTTTAGGAGTTTCTGATAGCTCTAGAAAATATTTGTGTGGTTTTGTCCTTTGATTCGAGTATTTTGCCAGGTGTACAAGTTCTGCATTTTTTCATTCAGGGCGCCATCTTGAATATTGCTAGAATACTAAATGCTGCGTTTTTTATTGTTTGTAACATCTTGAATTGTGTTATTGAATGATAAACATGATAAAAGGAAGCTAAACAGTAGAATCAAATGAGTCCCGGTGTATTTCAAAGTTGATTATGACGTCATACTTAACTTGCATGTAAAATGGAGCACGCGCCCGAAAAAAATATTATCATCATATTTTGCTCATCGCTTATTCCTAAATGATGCAATTTGCCGGAATGACATTTTCAGTTTTGTTTGGTTTGTGGAATGAAAGAAATAAATGAAATACAAAGAAGGAAATGAGAAATGTGATGAAAAGTGAGTTAAATGTTCATCAACAGATGAGAATGTTATTTACAGATCTAAGGACCACCACTGATGACGGAGAAGGGAATCTCTAAAACATTCAGAGTAAAAACGTAAGTGTCGATGAATAGTTCAGTTTTAATCCTTCCTTTAAAATACCAAAACTATATATGTTCGAAATCTTTCGAAAGCCAACCCTTGATTTGATATTAGGACTGATATTCACCAAACATAGGTAATCTTCATTTGGTTTTGAAAAAAGAATCTGCTACATGGAATCTTAGACTCTTTGGGTTTAAGTGTCGGGAGCAAGAGTCTGGGTCTTTGGGTAGGTGGGTGTTCAATTACCACCGTTACACATTTTATTCAATGAGCATCGTATGTGATTGTGTCACAGGGACGTGTGGCATGTAATATACTTCTTTATTGCTTCCGATGAGGTTCAAGAAAGGTACGCAATGTCTGTGTACAGTAGGTGACATGAAAAAAAACAAGAATAAAGCTATACACACACAATCCATGCAAGAAAAATAATTAAAATAATTGTTTCCTTTTGCAAAAATGACATTTCCAAATATAGAAGGGTTTTGAATTTAATTTCGGAAATGAATGTTTTCTAACGTATCAAAGTGTCCCATAGGCCACTTTACAATAATTTGTCGTGAATATAATGAAAACACATTATTTTGCTCATATTATGTTTTTACTCATCTTTAATTGCTTTTGAAAAAATTTGTAAAAGTTGCAGCCAGAATTGTTCAGAGGGGGCAATTCGCGCGCGCCGTAATATCTGCATTGAAAGGGTGGGTCATGCGCAATTAACCAATGGGTAGACGGACTTCTTCGACAAGCCTATCGGCATTCACTTCCTCGTTAACGCACGTCACGCTTGGAGTGCGGTAAATAACTCTTGAACAATTTTTGGCAGACAGTATATTTTAAAAACCCTGAATGAGCAAAAATTTAAGAATATGTTTTTGGCCATCCTTAGATGGTGTCATAATTGTGGGCACCCAATACATTGTATTATGAGGGTGTGATGTCGGCGCCTCCGGAAGCACCATGATAAAAGGCCCCACCATTAATATGACACCCAGTGGCGTATCTTGGGTGCTTTCGGGGGCGCGAACCCTCAGGGGGTCTATGCCAAACATGCACAATCAGCCTATTTTTCGGCTATAGGGGTCCTTCCGCCCTGGATCCCCCTCAAAAAGCCAGGTCTGGATAGCCGGTGACCCCCTCTAAGATGGCCAAAAAATAACAAATCTCAGCTTTTATCTCATTCTTATTTAGAATTGTGTACTTTTTGCTCTTTATCGACATAATTTATGAGTCCAAATTTATTTTCAACATGGACAATGGATAACACAAGTTGACCAGTTCCAATCCCAAAAAGACATATCTATTGAAGCGGTTTTTTGTTATTCAAGCAGCTGTTTCTTCACATTTTAGCTATTTTTCGCTCTTTCGAATTCCATCGTGCGAAAGTTTGAAGAAAATCTGCAAAATATTAAATATTTAAATCTACATTAAACGACGTCAAGGAGTCAGTGTCCCTTTCTATTTATCATCTTTTCTGGGCAATTGGACTGGTTAATTTAAGTGTTTTTTCATTTGTCAAGTGTTGTAGCGCACTACCTACTAAAAACCGCAGCATTTCAAGTAATTGTGGTTTGCTCTTTGGCACAGTGTTAGAGAATCCGGCGAATGGAACAAATTGGATATGATCTAAAGTGCCATCCCCTTTTGGCTGGTTATCTTAAGTACTATGTAGAGTTTGAGTATTTAAAACAAAGAAGACAACGGATTTGTAGACATGTTGCAATCAAAGAATGTGAGAAAACCTAGTCTGCAAGTTCAAAAAAAAAAAAAGGAGCACGGGTTACACAAGAGTGGATATGCAAAGTGCTTTTGCTCTTTTTCAGAGCCACTATACATTATGCAGAAACTTCCACATATTATTGGTTATTTAGATTTAGTTTAATTGGTTTAAGGACTATTGATTGACATTTTTTCATGCACTCCCTGTAAGTTCTTCTTCTTCTTGCGTATGAGGCAGCAGCTAAATATGTTGTATGCGTTGGAACCAACTCACTGTTGATTGGTTGGGGTTTGAGAAGTCTGTGTCCACCGGTGGACGAAAGGTAGGGCACTCATTGAGAATGTGATCCGCAGTCTGTGATGGAGAACCACATTGGCAGGCTGGCGATGGCCGCAGCCCCCATCGGTGCATATTGCTATTGAAGCGACCGACTCCTGTGCGAATCCGGTTTAAGGTGACCCATTCCTTGCGTGGTAGAACCCTGTAAGTGGAAACGTACTTTGGAATATCTTCGGAGTGAATGAATCAATTTCGAAGGGATGTGTGTGATTTTGAACTCTAGATTTGGCAATATTTTTGGCGAGTGTAATTTGCATGCATGATGTAATCGTCAATCAAATTCATGCTAAAATGTTTATTCAGTTGTTGCATAGTCCACCCAGAAGGACCCTCGTTCCTCCCTGTGTCCATCCCCCCCCTGTGACTTAGCCACCGAGCGCGAAGCGGGAGGCGCTCGGTGGCTCTGTCAGTGGGAGAACGAGGGTCCTTCTAGATGGAATATTGTTGCAGAAAACAAAATCGTTAGTTGGGCTATATTAATTGAAACATGAGTGATACGTTAAACTGAAAGTAGAGTTGTATGTAGAAAGCCTGTGTTCCAATTGATTCATAAAGGACATGCATATTGCATGGTTAAATTTTTAAACCCATAGATATAAGACCAATATATTCTTGCACTTCAATGTTACACGGTGATAATTTATGCATGTTCGTTATGTCACTGCTAGTGCTAGGCAGGGTATGAGATTTCCACACTGTTGACAAAAAAATGGTAAATACATTTTTAAAACCAGAAGTAGATTACCTTTAACTTTGCTTTGTGTGAGTGTGGCACCTATGATGAACTACTCAGACTGCCAGTACACCAAAACAGTATACTTCTGGGATATTAAAGGTCCATTTCCTGATCCCAGCACATTTATTTTGGTTATGATTGCTAGATACACTCAAGGGTAAGTTTATCTACAAATTTCAGTTGATTCTGATGTTGCGTTTTGATGTTATGAGTGATTAAGTTGTATCGTGCTGTCCATAGGCCACTGCATTGTAATTTCTTTCCGTTTACGGACTGCAGAAATACAAAATTACAATTTCTTCCTTCTAGAGTAGATCAAATTTGGCATGTAAGATTCGACGCACACGGTTCCTATAGAATTCTATAAAATTTCAACCGGAGAACGAGACTGTGGATCACGAAATTCCCTGTTACGAATACAGTCACCAATGATGGTGTTGTTGCAACAAGACGATATTTAACAAACTACCATAACAGTTTGGAATATTTTTGCATGATCAATCTTTTATAGCATTTAAAAATAACAAAGATAACCGTGTCCTCGTTTTACATGTTTATTTCCCCACACTAACAACTCTATGGAAGTTTATATGACTTTCTATAAAAATGGCACTTGTTGAAGTATTCCTTAAATTACTTTGACTTATCTTCTTGACAATAGTATAAGATGACTGGGAATGCAACTTATGCAAGGAATATCTAAATAAACTTTTAGTCTTTTTTCAATCAATCAATCCTCCATCCATCCCTCCATCCCTCCATCCATCCATCCATCCATCCATCCATCCATCATCCATTCCATCCCTCCCTCCATCCCATCCTCCTACCATCCATCCATCAATTCAATCAACAAAAATCAATCATCAGATTTTAAATTTATTTCAACCGCAATAGCAAAATACATAACTAACCGTACAAAAAATGTCACTATAAAATTTTGAGTAAAAAGTGTAATTAAAAGGAAATACATATCACTACCATGAATATTACACGAGCTATGTATATGCAAGAGTGATGAATGAAGGAACTGCTTAAACGCAGAGCGTAAGGTGCGTGACCGTCTTAAGCAATATTAGCCCATTGTTTTGAAGAGCGCCCCTATAGTTTTTTTTAAAATTGAGATTTTTTACAACACTGTTGCATTGGTAACTGTCTAGTAACTATACCTGTGATGGTTAAGCTCGAAAATGGTCCTGTGTGTCACAAAGAAGGAATTTTTGTCATTAGAATAATTAATTATCGGGGATCCCGATAATAATTCAACGGCTGTGGAAACGGCTTTCCCATGTGAAATCCTTAGTTGTTTTATTGTTCAGATAGCAAGTCAAGTTAGAGGTTATCATCTTCTCGAAGGTGCCACTCATTTCATCATAGACGGAACATAAAAGCGTAGCATTTCCAGCGCTGCCGTTAGTCCAATCTGGAACCCAATTCTAATTACAATCGCAGGTTATGCATAGGGTAATTTTAATGATAATACGCATAGCATTCTCTGTTCGCAGGTATAGTTTTCCTCCTAGACATTATCAACTCATGCCAAAACAAAAACATCAACTTTGAAATTTTGAGACTCTCTTCAAAAAATGTGGCATTAGTGGGCCTATTTCTTTAAAACAACTTACATTTGAGGTATACATAGGGGCAAAAAATATGACAAACATACAAGACAGCACAAAACAAACAATAACATACATAAACAGATCAGCGTTTCAGATCGACTAATGAAAAATAGGGAAAAATCAAGTCGAAAGAAAAGCCTTTTTTCACATCATGGCCACACTTTGGTGGCCCAACCTTCATGGAAAGACCCAAATCAAAGCTGCAATTTTAAACGTATCTGGGGAAATTTTGGTTAAAACAAACAATCAATTAGTGCCTATGATAACATTATACATGCAATTAATACTATCCTTACATTGGAATATAAACTGAACTGTGTTTCAATCTTGGTGAAGACCGAAGCAACATTGCAAATTCAACAAATAAATCTAGATGATATGTTTAACTCGATATGAAGCGTTATCTACAATACAGGATATATACCCGAAGTTAAAAGGCTTACTTCAATTCAATTTCTGAACATTCGTAACTGCAATTTGTATGAGACAATTCATCGTCTAGGCAATTTGCAAATATAATTTTTATGTTTATATGAAAATCTGTATCCAATATGCACAATGTAACAATGAACACGCATATTGAATGAACAGACAGCTGTATACTTGATAATATTAGACTATGGGGAAGGTAGTATGTCTAAGGAAAAATGGAGAAAAAAAATAAGAAACACAAGGGAGCGAGAGAGAGCGAGAAAACAAATTAGTATTTAGTTAATATATCACTAAATAATGTAAAAAGTACACGAAAAGATACTTAACCTTACTGCAGTATAACTTGAAAAAAAGTTCAATGATTATTCAAGGGACTTAATGCAACGTCATTGTCAGGCTTCCACTCTTCAAGAAGCTAGTAGTGGAAAATATGGTAAAAAAGTAGTGGTCTGGTGGTGTCCCGTAATGCGTATAAAAACACGAGTTAATGCAAAATGTATTTTAAGTATTTTTGTATTATCAATTGTTCATCGTTCGTTTTAGATCTATTGGAGTTTCTTTTGATACTCTAGTAGATTAACTTATATATATTAGAGCATTAGCTGTTTTCTTATTTGACAGTTTCCATGGTGAATCCATGCCAGATGATGCCTGCAATGGATGTACAAGGGTTACGGCTGTCGTCTTAGCTCTAGTTTTTACAGTCTCTTCATATGGTGCTGTATATTTCAGTTTTATTGTCATGTGAGTGAAAAAAAATAATAATTGAATCTGAACACTATGCATAATTTTACGGTCCAGTGGTGGCAGTGATGTACTAAAAAACAAAATGTGGAAGGGTAAGACAAAGTAAAATGTAAAGCAAATGACGAAACTATGAAATTCAACTCAACGTCAGGAGGATAGGACATGCAATTAAAGTCACATTTTTTGTAATACGATTCAATTAAATATATTGTCATAATGCTTTGCAATGAAATATGGTGATGGTGGTAGTACCGGTGGAGCAAACGATAGCGCATGCGCGAACCGGAATTTCGAGATCCCGGAACGTGGACGGTGTGAACGTAAACAACGCAATGAAGCTTGCTGGCTTAGCCGGACATAACACAAATTATTAATGTTAGAAGCAAGATCGAATGAGTGAAGTGAAAATAGAAACATACATGTTTAGCTGTGTGCAAATTGTCGTTACGCGGCGAAATTGTGTGAAATAAAAAGAAATAAGTATTTTTATTCCATGTAGTAGAGTTGAAAAATGTGCCGAAAAACAGTGCAAAATTTTCGCCTTCAATTTTCAACCGAAAATCGCAAATGTCAAAGCCATTTTGAAAAATTGGGCTTCAAAATAATAGACTGACAATGCTAATATGTTCTTAACTAACGCGTGCACAGCAGCTGCATTTTTTTAAAGAGAAGTTCTGGATCAAAATTTGATGATGGCCGTTTCCGCCAGCATTGTAAAATGCTCACGCGACGGTGCTCTATACGTGCGCGTGTGGAGATGGAATGCTTGTGTTCATCACGGTGAGCAGTTTACAACCGAAGACCTCCGGCGCCTCCTACTGCTATCTATGCCTGATGACGAACGTGGATGATTCATGGATCGAAGGAATTCTTGGACATCTCAAAAGTTTGGACATGTAGCATGATTGTGTAGGCAAGGCCGCTCATGACTAGCGTTGTCTAAAGCATGCATGCATGCTAACTTAGCCTTATTGATCAAACTTCTAAGTTTAATCCTGTAGATTCTATTCATTCATTGGAACTTCCTGTGGCAAACAGTGCAATTAGTACCATAGTTAATACCCCGATTAATACACTTATCTTGACATACCAGGATTTATTTTGGGGTGGTGCGGAACCTCTAAAAGGTGGACCTTTTGGGTAAAAGTTGACCTAACCCCCTTTTTTAACTTTTTGAACATCTGATCCCAAAAATGTGGACTTCTGTCAAAAGGTCTTTAAATTTGGACCTTATTAGTAAAAAATGAGTCTCAAAGTGGAATTTTTGTGGATGGCGAATCCGTGTTCATTGGGGTCCCCAACAACCCGGGTCCTAAACCAGCCACACCATTTTGTGACACCCATGACCCTGATAAATTCTACATAATAAAGTGCATAAATAAGTGCTAATTCTTCAGGGTCATTTGTTTCAGTGGGTACAAACCATCCCCACACCCACCAGCCAGGGCTAATTAATGTTAGAAGCTAGGCTATGGCTACTAACATATAGGTAGTAGCATCAAGCATATAGGCTAATATTTAGGGATGAACTGGCAAAGGTTTATACTTATAGTAGCAATCACTGCCATCGTGAACAGAACAGTGCTTCATATCCAGTAACTAGCCTGGCGGTGCATGATGCTACAAGTTGCTATAGTGCATTTAGCTTCCTGACTCAGTGACGTCCACAAAATCAGCAGTATTTCTTGTGTGCCTGCTTAACTGTGTTGTTCGGCAGTACTTTCAAGTCAAAGCTCAGGATTTAATGCTTCAGGCAATGGATATAATCTCACTGACGTCGCTGACTTGAGAAGATAATGCACTAGAGCTAGTATGGTATAGTAGCATTGGTGCATCTAGCCTAACAAGCACCCACACACATCTAGGATTAATACCTGCCTAGCTAGGCTGGGTAAAAAACCCTTCATAAGGTTTCGCTAGTCAGAGAGTTCATTAAGAAAAAGAAAATCGCTAGTCATAGGGCTAAATAAAAAGATGTTTTTCGCTAGTCTAAATTGTACAAGGGTTCGCTAGTCATAAATTTAAATTTAACCTCACCTACCCCTTATTACGAGGGATTTTTTTAAGATGACTAGCAACCCTTTTTAATATACTAGCAAACCCTTTTTCTGGTTTTGACTACCCTTAGGACTCGGCAAACCCTTGACTTGAGATGGAAGGGACAAAAGGACCCCCTAGGCCTGATGCCTCATTCTATGCATTATCTCTGGCGGTTAGCTGGTGCATTTGAATCCACAACAGCAGCCACATGTAAGCCATACAATCCTGGCATACAACCCACAGGCTTTAATTATATCCAGGGTGCACAGTGCATGTCACTTTCTCTCGTTGGCAAGTAACTTGCACAGGTGCAATTTACCTTTCTCTGGCCGGTGCAAGTAACTTGCACAGGTACATGTCACTTTCTCTCGGTGCAAGTAACTTGCACAGGTGCACGTCACTTTCTCTCGGTGCAAGTAATTGCACAGGTGCATGTCACTTTCCACATCTCGGTGCAAGTAACTTGCACAGGTGCATGTCACTTTCTCTCGGTGCAAGTAACGTGCACAGGTGCACGTCACTTTCTCTCGGTGCATACAGATGCGCCTGAATTTGCAAACTAGGTAGGCCTACCCATGGATTAATAAGACTAACACAGTTCAGCCCGGGGGGGGGGGGTTCTCACGGTTGTTGGGTACCCATCTCAGTTCAGTGGGTTGCTGAAAGTGCCCCTAACGGACCAATATACAGTGAAAATATCCCCTAACCGGACGCACCATTCCAATTAAATTTAACCTTTTTTTGGTGAAAATATACCCTACGGGACATTTGCAGTAAATTATACCCTAGCGGGACCTGCCTTCATACGTGATACAAAATATACATTTTAAAGAACCAATATCTGAGAAAAATAACACTTGCACTACTGTAAGAAAATTTACACACTGCCGGTTATTTTATTGACATGTAACGTTCCTTTTCCATGTTTTTCAATGAGCCAGTCACAATCTTCCCTGAATTTGATACCCATAGCTTGACTAGAATTGATTTTGTGATTTGATACCCCTAGCGTGTAGTCCCGCATTTGCAAGGCTAGTCCCTCTTTTTTTTGGAACAAACAGGGTACCCGCCAAAACCCAAGAACCCCCCCCCCCCCCGGGCAGTTTCAAGATGATATAACTTTCAACTTTTTAAAAATTAAGTGTGGTGGGAACAATGTGTGGATCACTGCCCCTTTCCCTTTTCACAAATAAGTTTTTGGTAATATGCACAATTACTATTTTTACCAGTGGATATGCCTACTTGTTCAGGCTAATCATGAAAATATTTTGGCAAAACTTTCAGTTTTCTAAGAATAAATTGTGCCTGGCCCATGTGTTTTGTGTTTAAAAAAAAACGTTCTAATTCGACACATTTGTCCTTAATGATACTACATCAACTTTTCATTAGCAAAAGCTACCATCACAGACAAATTGTTGGCCCACTTTACATGCACGTAGCCAGCTGGGTGCGGGAGTGCAAGCAGCCCGGGGTCTAAAAATGGAGCAAAAGAGTGGACATTGAAAATAAGGATCAAATGTGGCACCAAAAAAAAAATGAAAAAGAAAAAACAGCATGGCACTTTCCCCTGACCAACAAGTGGTCTCTTCCCCTGGACTCCCGTCATGGCCGTCTCAGCTCCAGCTCCCTGACCCTCATGTCGTTATTTGGGTTCATTATACCCCCAGGTTTCAAGCGTTACAACCAAAATAACTACGTTCTTGGCGTGATACATAGTGGTGTGTGTGGCACAAAATTAATGAAAACGGAAGATGTGCCAACTAATTTTTGTCTGTGATTGTCTGGTCTACTTGTGCACAGACTGCACAGACAAAAGCCCCCCTGAAATGGAGAAGAAAAGGATAAGATACTTGATTCAGGTTGCAGAGAATTTGAGATATTCAAGCTATGGGCTGAACTAAAATGAGTTCTTCCAATTTATCCTTTCAGTAAATAAAAACGGGAAATAAAACATAATTCAGTGTTAAAAGCTTGGAACCTATTCATTTTGTGATCTTTTCTTTTTCCTAATCAACTCTAACAAACCAAAATCCATTTTTTCAAACAGCAAAGCAGCAAAATTTAACTCACAAAGTAAGCGAGCTGATTTAATTGTCACATCTGAATTTTGTGTGCATAGTAAATAAGGGGGGGGCCATTCCTAAAGATGACAATAAATTACTGAACATACACCAGCATGGGGTTCTATAGCTTTCAAGTTTAATATTTGAAAACACCAAAACTGAAAAAGAAAATGCTACAAGCAGAGCTCCTATTCACAGACAATTACAACTTACAAAACGTGTATACTGCAAAATAGTGCATGGCCCCCTTTTTTAATTTTTTTTTTTTTGTTACTTTCGATTGGGGTTGATGTGCTTGAACCACAGCACAGCATCACGTAGAACGGTAATTTCTGAGCACAAAATGCTAGTTTCTAAAATCATTAAATCACTAAATGCTTAAATTGCACAACACAAAACTTGTGCAGCTATAGAAAAATGTACTACTCTAATTTAAATCAATTTGGCTTTTTAGCTTTATGTGCCCCGAGTCGGTGTGGCATGCCCCAATCCCGCCAAAAAGTCATTTAAATGCAGTAACAGAATTTTACAAAAACACCCCTACAAAACTTCACTAAGTAGGCACCTTGTTGAAAGATTAACCCTAAAAAACAATCTGTCAAACGATCCGCGGAGAACAGCAGACTGCACGTTAGGCCACTAGTATATAAAAGTCTTCATTTTGTGTTATCCATGCTACACATAACCAGTGAGGAGGTCCAACTGAAAAGCAGTTTGGAATCCAGAGGTGTCTTTTGTATTTTCAACAAGCCCACAGCTGAATTTCTGGAGGGGTAGACCTTGCAAAAGTGGACCTTTTCCCAAATTGTGACTGTTTTGCCATGACGTGGGGCACGGCCAAAGTGAAACTTTTAACCAAAAGTTCAACCTGTGCATTAAAATCGTTATATTTTCTTGCTTCTGCCCTTGAAAGCAGCATGGTTACAGCAATACTATCAAAAAAGTTGCATGGCGTGTTCCTTAAAAGGACACAATACAAAAAACTCAGAAATAAACCTTAAAAATAGGAAAATTAAAATTTTTGCACAGTTGTGAACAGGTAATTGTTCCTTAAAGGTGGTGTTCCGATTTACGTGTATTGTGTTCTCTACTGATATTAGAGCCTGGATTCTTGCACATACACCCCATCAATAACCGTGGGAACAAACTTGCGGTTTGATGGTAGACGCAATAATGCTGTTGCAAAGGCCCTATTCAATACTGTGGCTAATAAAAGTGGTTAACCACTAAAACGGCGGTTTTTTTGTTTATATATTGGGAATGAAATGGATTCGAGGGCTCAAATTTCAGAACGACATTGAGAAACCTACAGGCCTTCATCTGATATCAAAATCGATACTACTTCCGGTTAATCAGGGGGTCCCAAGACGATCGAACACGCCCTTTTAAGCTATAATGTGAATGTTAATGCTCAAAATTGTGTATTCATCCATAAAAAGGGTTTTCTATCAGAATCGAGGACCCTGATTATAATTAAAGGCAGTGCTGGAAACACTGAATTTCTGCCCGTCCATCGCTCCACACGAAAAAGGTGTCTTACTTGACTTGTGCGAACTTACCAGAAAAAAAACACTCGATTAATGAATTAAATTTAAAATTTAATGATTCGTCAGCCCTTTTCAATTTTTTGACTAGCGAACCCTTTTCCAATGACTTAAAAGCGAACCCATTTTTAATTTATGACTAGTGAAACACTTTTTTTAATGATTAATGAACGTTTACTGGAGCAAACCTATTAATGACGAGACTTTTTGACTCAGCCTATGCTGGGACACTAACCCCGGATGCATGTTAGGCCAGTATGCACGATGCTCCCATGTAATTTATTGATCTTCCTCGATTCAGCAACGTAAGTGCCGATATCAAGTGGCGAACTTTAAATACGAAACTTTGACTCAGTGATGCCGTACCAGAAACGCCTGGTTTTGTGGAATTCACCGATAATGGAAGGCTAAATGCCTATAGTAACATCACTGCACACCTAGGCTAGTAATTCATCCCTGGGTGATGCTATCCCTATACTAGTAGCATCCGCCGCGACGCTCAGTGTGAAACGTGAAAGCGCAACGCTATAGTAGTCGTCTAGTTAATTGGCAGCCTCAACATAATACACGTGTCCTGTTGAGGCTGAATTTGGTAACCTCACAAATAAACATGCGCAAATGCAGTTTATCTGTTGAGGCGGCTGAATTCACTATCTAGCGTCTTCCTTCTCATTTTACACAACCACCTAGACTAGTACATCAGCCCTAAGTAGCTTAGTATACACTGATACTACTACCCTACTATGCTAGTTGCATCAGCCTAGCCTTCTGTTCAATAATTAGCCCTGGTTGGTGGGTGTGGCCGTTTGGTGACCCAGGTTGACTGGCAACCCAATGATTTGAAGGTTACCACCAGATCACTTTTTTACTTCACGCTATCACTGTGGGGCAAGCCCAGCCAGCCAGCAGTGATAAAGGGTCCCTGTTCCCATAGTTACTGCAAATAGACTTCAAAGATTGGACCCTGGATATTATTGGACTAGTCCTGTAGTAAACTATTTATTGGGTGTATCACTATATGCTTACTATAGCCTAGTACATGAAGTTCCAATCGACAGACTAGAACCCAAGGCCTTTAACTTAAAGACAGTTGAAGTTTAGGCTAAGTATTGGCCTTGAAATTTTATACATTCAATTAGTCCCCCCGGTAGCCAAAACTGGGCTTTTTGTATGATTTTCCTTTTTTTGAAAATATGTACATATGCCCTCATAAGTCAGTTTATCAATTTCCATCATCAGCGGTAGATAGCGGGAGATGGTCGGATGACAGGCCGTGCCGTCTCAACACGTATAGCGCTGCCGTGTGCACATTTACAATTCCTGGCAGAATCGCCATCATCAAATTTTGATCGCAAACTCTCTTTAAAAAATGCTGGCTACTTGTGGCACGAGGTTTACGTTTAAGCACAATATTAGCATTGTAGTCTATATTTGAAGCCCAATTCCAAAATGGCTTTGAGATTTGCGATTGTTTTTTCTGTTCAAAATGAGACGAAATTTTGCACTTTTTTCGACACATTTTTCAACTGTACTACATGGTATAAAAACATTTTCTTCTCTTTTTATTTTTTTCCCACACAACTCCCCGTGTAACTAAATTGCACACAGCTTACATGTATGTTACTATTTTCACCCTTACTTCTGTTCGATCGTGCTTCAAACATTAATAATTTGCGATATTTTCGGACTTAGCCGTAGAACGGTTTTTCTTTGTTTACTTTTCAAAACGTCCACGTTCCGGGATCTCAAATCCGGTTCCGCGCATGCGCTATGCGTTTGCCAGTGAATGGTGGTAGTGGTGGTGGTGTGGTGAGTACGTGCGCGGCCGTGCGTGCTCGCGCGAGTGTGTGTCTGCATACGCATATGTCCAAAGATCTAAGATTGAACATGCCCATGTGGCCTGCATGTACTTATATCTAAATTTAGATATAAGATTTATTTTATTGGCGAAAAGACGTTGTATAACAATTTAAAGAATAGAAAGAGGACTTTGACATGATAAATAAAAACCATCAGAAAGACATTAAAGGGGCATTAAAAGGTCCATAGCCTCGTCCCCGGGTAATATGGTTATATTTGAACTGAGGAATATGTGATGTGCAAATTCGGTCGTTTTTGCAAGATTTTTTTTTTGTAATTTCTGTTCTCAAAGGAACATAAATTATAACACAGTAGCCTATGAGGCACCGTGACCGTGATCCAATGAGAAAAACATATCAAAACATGAAAAAGCGGCAGCTTAGAATCAATTAACGTTTTGGATATCTGTTGAAGCATTAAAATATTATGATTACGAAATGCACCTTTAAGAAGTTTCTTTCTTTTTACTGCACTTCCGGTCGAATAATTATTTTTTTTAAGTTGTTTGAATATATTGAAAACGTTTTGTAAAAAATATTTTCATCGTGATATCATCTTGCCACGGGACACGACGAGAAAAGGGGGTCACACTCACATACGAGTATTTATCAGTAGTCACGTTGAGAAGGGATAACCCTTACACGGGTCCTTGAAGACAACCTTGAACCACTTTCCCTTTCCAAGTAACACGGAGCCAGGACACGGAGACGAGTTCGTCGTCATACGCGTCATCTGGAAGAACAAGAGACAGAGCGAGGGCATTCAAAAGAAATCTGTGGGAGGTGTAGGGTACAGTTGGGTACAAACATGACCCACTCGCCTTTTCTACTATATGTGTGGGTGTAAGTATTGGTAAAGTCTACATCCCGCACCCTATAAATATGGGCAGTTTGATCACTCCTAGCGACATAATTAACAAGACTAAAGAAGTTTTCGTTGATAATAAGACCCAAAATATAACAACATGGATAAAATAACTATTTTCATGATGGTTGCTGGCGTTGCGATTGGCGTTGTGTATGCAGGTAAGTTTTGTTTTCAAGTGTATCTCATAGGAATGTTCAAGAAGCTTTTTGAAATAATTAATATTATTTTATATTGGAAATGTACATTATGCAGAATTTTGATTTATTAAATATGGAAATTCATTACGACTCTGTAAACAAGAGAGCATCCTCATTATGTGGAGTGAAATCTTAATCAAATTTGAGTAAATCTTACACAACAATGCATAAGATTTACTCCACTTTGACTAAGATATTACTCAACATATGAGGGCAATTCCCTTATTTACTCATTACTTTTTACAGTGATAGCTTTCACTCAGCGAAGAGGGTTCTCATTACTTAAATGTTGCGCTTCAAACTTTATTTAAAATCAGAAACGTAATTAATATTTGTTATTTTGTAACACACAGAATTACTTGATAAACGGGATTACCGAAAGTATCTGCACTTTGCATAGACTTTGAACTCTACATTTTACCCACTGCACTCTGACATGCATGTACGTGACGTTGCCATTCACATAGTTGTGTGTTATAAATTCACCACTTATGGAAGCTCCTATGATTGAATCTTTTTTGAATCAATCGTTTCGCTTTACATCAATAAAAAAGAACATTTCATTCATTTTCATTCAAGTGGATTTTGTTTTCTTGTAAGGACCCAGGCTGCAAGAAGGTTCAAAGGGTGAATTCTAGCAAAGACAAATTCAAATAAATTGAAATGTTGAAATGAACCCATACTTCAATATTTGGTATTTATCTGAACGATTACATTGTGTTAAATTGCTGAAGAAATGCTTTATTGACTGCTAGTTGATGGCGGTGACATCACTGCCATATCGTTTAATTCAATATTCACCTGGAAAGTTTTTGGCAATTTTGAAACACATGTGATCAGCAAATTACTATTGTTTTTTTTATATATTTCTTATATTCATCATTAAGAAATTATCTGACAGATGCTTGGTGGTTCAACTATATACAGCATCCACAAACACCTGTAATGAAATTCAGTTTAATATTAGTAAAATTGGAAATGTACATTCTAGACATACAAACTGTTTTCAAATAGTGAAAGTTATTGTGTTTTTTTATCCAGTATGTTTGAATATTGTTCTTTGGTGAATTTATCTATGGTTGTTACAATATAATAAACCAGTACGTATATCACAGAGCTTCACAGCAGAAACTGGTTGAAACTGTTTTCAACGTTTCCCGCACATGTTCATCTCTCTTGTACACGTAAGCGACTCTTGTGCGACTTCAAAACGTATCTAGGCATTCAATAGGCAGCCATGTTGGTGGACAAGATAGACACAGACTACAATACATTCACCTGTCAATGATCCCTGTGCAATCGCTAAACATGGATCGATTGACAGCTTAATGTATTGTAGTCCTGGAATGTATGCATCTTGTCCACCAACATGTCTGGTGGCTGACGTCATATTGAATACGGTCTATTGGGATATATACAAACATGACAAATGAAGCATACGAATTGTGAGATGTTGATAAAATTACAAAACATGAAATAACCTGGGAAAATAAAATAAAAGTTCGCCAAAACATTTTTTTTAAATTCAGCACCCTTAAATTACCCTAAAACTTTCTTGCCAACTTTTAACATAAAATGCCTATAACATTTTATTGAAGTAAAAATATTGAAATCTGGACCAGACTTGGAGGTAAACCAAATATGGCTATAACTTTTGCAGAGGTTCTGTATCCGCTTCTGGTATACCCCCTTTCCGTAATTGCCACCCTCTGGTTTGATGCGGGCGTTTATTGGTTTTCGGGGCGGTTACGTTCCTGATTTGTTTGAAGGACAGCGCAATGACTCTCTTTCGTCTCATTTTTACAATACTTAAAGGGGGATGGCCCGATTTAAGGATATGAAGTTTTTATCTTAATAGATTGGCCATCACTCCAAAAGCCCATCTGTAAAGTTTCGCGCCGATATTTCAATCCGTTTTGATGCGAGAGCTAAAAACGTGATTTTGTAAGCCCATAGAGTACTGTGTAAAATTAATATTGGTCGACCAAATTGGGGCACATTTTTGCTCGTAACTTCTAAACCAAACATCCTTTGGCTCTAAGATTTCACAGGGTAAATGAGAAAAATAGTAGCTTTCTTCCGATACCAAAAATGTTGACCACTTCCGGTCAAATCTGGGGCTTCTGTGGACGAGGCTATTAGCGATCGGGCCATGGACCTTAACCAAAGAGAGGCATAACGTTGGCATTGCAAGGTGGACCCGGCGTGCCGTCCCGAAAGTTGATAGGCTCAGCATCAGGCAAATATATCTGACAAATACGGAAAGGGTGTATAAGCTTGTATAGATTTGCATTTCATATGTTTTGGATCCACCAGATCATAAATCGGTTATATAAGTTAATCGAAGGTGACACTCGTTTGCACTCTCTGAACTTATGTCTTTTGCGCATCTCTGACGTATCATTATTGCTTTCACATAAATAAGTCCTTTTCACCAGAGAATTGGGGCGTATGCACACCCTGTATGAACATGTGCTTTCGTTAACTCATTCATTTAATAAAATTTAATTTATTCAAATGTTATTCTCCAGATATTTTATGTTTTAAAAAGAAAATAGGCATATAAGCTCATATATGTAGACTGCATTGGCCTATAATGCAGGAGACATAACAAAATGCTACAAGAAACAACTCGAAATACATCTATATTTAATGGAAAGAACAATTCACACACTTAACAAAATAACATAGATAAATAATGTACAATAAATATAGACATGGTAGATAAATGAATAAAATGTAAAAAAAATCTCAGTCCGCGCTGCGCTAAGCGATTCCTTTTAAAGCAAACGAAACATAGAAAGAAAATCAAACATATTGATATTAATCAAAACTTCCAAAACTTTCACATACTTGAAAACAACTTGGATACATGTCTAAATTGTACATAGTTTCTGATGTTTCTGATTTTACTGATAATAAATAACTCTTTTGATTGAGGGTATTTTCCATGCATGACTCAGGCCAAGACTGCTATGAGTTTTTAATCTACCTAGCACCTGTCAGTGTCAGATCAATATTTTGAAATATCGAGGGCTTAGGACAAAAATAATATGAAACATTTCCTCACTTTTTGGTAATATAATTCGCCCGTGTTTATATAAAATATCTACATTTTTCTCATTCATAATCATAAAGTGAATTATTGCTTTTAAAATAGTAGTTTATAATGACGCCAAGTATAGTGCTATTCCAGGCTCTGGCGGCTACGAAATTCCACATTTAGATGTCGTCATTGGTTTAACACTTAAAAACAATATCTTGGTAAAAATTTCAGATTTTTTTTCATAAAGCTATATTTTCTTATTCCAAAATCATCTGAGTTGGAAAATCAACTCTACTTTTGAAATTGTTATGTATGAATAACGGATGAGAACGGGGACAATTATGATCATGGGAACACCCAGGACCGACCCACATCAAAGCGCAATTATCGGTTTATGGTTTCCAAAGTATTGCCGTAATCAATTTTGATTCATTTTGGTAAATTAGGAAATTAAATGCGTGTTGGCTGTCACCGTTTGGACTATTCTACTATAATTGTAAGAGCCCTCTTTTGGCGAGAGCAAATTTGATTCAAATAATAGATATTACGTTGGTTATCCAAAACACATTCATGAAGAATGAAACAAAACCACCTGATTATGCTTTTTCTAGCAAAATGTAAACCTTATTCAACCACTAGCTAACACTCCGATGTTGGGAACATATACATACATTCTTAATTGTTGTTCCATGGCGATGTAGATTGCGAATCTCATATTTTTTTTTTAAATCATTACATCAACCATTGGACTGTCTTCGTTAAACTTATTTGAATAATTACTGATCAATGTGCTTGCAAAGACTTAGTATGTGAATAAAGTTATGTCTCTGCAAAAACTAATTCAGATAAGCATTTGGATGGGAATGAATTATCATTCCATACATAATATAAGCATTAAAAAGGAGGACCAAAACATCCTGAGGAATATTGCATTCAAGCCGATTCATTGAGCAATGAGATGTTCCCGACCTTTATGATTTATTTAAAATCTTGGTTCACATTTAGGGAATGCAGAACTAGCTGGGGTAGGACACGGAATGATCTGTATTTAGTTTTGCTTTAAACTCCCTGATTGAGTGATTTATCTATTGTCCATCCCCAATGCAACACTCGTCATCTTGTGTTTTTTTTCAAATTGATAAAAACTAGAAAGGAGATGACGTCACCAATCCAATTTCGTAGTGCATTGTTCTGAAATGGATTTGAGTGTTTGAGGAATTAATGCACAATAAAATAAAAAGGATTAAAGTATAATATCACTGCTGAACTTCTATACAATGTAAAAAATATTTTCTGGTAAATATAGCAATGGGGTGGTGACAGGAAATACTTACTATTCAAACGCGGTTTGTGAAGGAAGTTCTGTGTTAGGGAGTTACATCCATTTGCAATAATTCTTATTCTTGTTTTTATTTAAAACACACCCTTCACGCACAAGTATGTGCACAAACGCCTATGCCCAAAAACGGGAGACCTCCACAGCCCTTCCGTTTTGTGATGTGGAAGTTTTATCTTATCTGCCTCAATTTACCCCGAACGTCCTCCTTAAAAAGGAAAAAACAGGAATATTTGTTGTCAGTGGGTCCTAATCAACAATGAATGTTATATGATAAAAGGTCATTTGCTAAGACGAAAGTATTCTGTGCCGAGGATCCATTCCCGCTTTTATATAATAGAGCCAATCTTCAACTTAATGGATGGTCTTCTGAAAGGGACATCTAACTTTACTCCTGGGTTTACACCTGGGTTAGGCCTACATGAGTGGACCTTTTTCCTTTCACACATTACTGTGAACGATCAAGGGAAACGGGTGAGAAAATTTCCTCATGGATGGGCATGAGGAATTTTCTCACCTGTGCAGCAGATTTTTAGAGTATGTTGGAAGGAAAAAAGTCCACTCGTGTAGGACTAACTCTGTTAAACTCCCTTTCAGAATACCAGTCATGATGTTTCAACTGGGAACTTAAGGTGAAATAATAAAAACTTGATCATTGTACAATAACAACGACAGAAACATACTCTTTAGAAATCCTTAACACTTTATCAATAGACATAATAGTTCTCAAGAAGATTATTTAGCCAATATAACTCAAATGGAGTACTTTTGAAAGGAATTTTGTCCCCACAAGCTAACTCCGTCCCATTAGGATAGTACTGAACGGACCATTGTCCCTACAAAGATACAATTTTCCCATCACACACACACACCACACACACACACACACACACACATACCTACTCTCTCTCTTCCACACACACACACACACACACACACACACACACACACACCACACACACACACTGCCTCATGTAGCTGTAGGAATGTTTTCTTAAAGAGGTCATCAAAGATGTACCCAAAACCAATTTAGTATAACCACTAAATTCCAAGGCTGGTATTCTGAAAGGGAATCTAACTTTACTCCTGGGTTTAAACCATGTTTAGTCCTACATAAGTGGACTTTTTTTCCTTTCAAAATCCTGTGAAAGTTAAATGTACGGGTGAGAAATTCCTCATGGATGGGCCAGAACATCCCATCCATGAGGAATTTTCTCACCATTTACAGTACACTTTTCACAGCATTTTGGAAGGAAAAATGTTCACTCCTGTAGGACTACCCTGACTTAGTCCTACAAAGGGAGTCTAAAATTAGACTCCCTTCCCGAATAACCAGCCCAAAAGAAATGTTATTTAATTTTGACTATATGCGAGGGGAATTATTGCAGTATTTCATAGCAATAGATTACTCTAACCATACATCCCTTATTGTAGCTGTGTCATCAGAATTAAAACAACAGCTAAATATTTGCGATGAAATTAGAAAAATGCTGGGTTTCTATGATACTAAAATCTCGGATTTGACGGGTAAGTGGATGGTGTTGAGGCTGACCCATAAAGAAGAAAGATTTTTAATGTTGATACTAGCATAATATTTTGTACATCTCTAACACAGTGATTCTGCTAACCGAGTAAAAAGTTAAAATATGGGGGCAAAATGGCCAAAAATGCATTGACCAAATGGGCGAAACAGTCAATTAGGTAAATGAATATATTTATCTTTTAGTATTGTGAATCGTGAGTAAGAGAGAAATAGAGAGAGAGAGATAGAGGGGGTAAGAGAGAGTCCGAAACGTATTACACTCCTGGAAATAATTAGTGAGATGTGGTCATAGGTGTTGGCTCAAACGACTTAAAACATTAAAAGTCTTCATTAGTTTCATGTATTCTTTTCATTTTCCATACGAGCCATGCAACATCAGGTGTCTTTCCGGTTGGAGTCTTGACGCTACCCGCTGCCGATGCCAATGTACATCTTTAGTTTGCACTCAAGGCATGAAATTCGATAGGCAAGGTTTGCCAATGTGGTCCCCATCCCGTGCAATCTGAAGTGCCAACCCAATCAAAGCCTGGACACTTCATCCATTCAGTGTATCATCCGACCGCCAACCATGCGACTCTCTCGCCATGTCATTCAGGCCTGGTACCAATTGGATCCAATCGATGCGTTTGCGTGCCGAACACCTGCGATCTCGTTTGCATAGCACACAAAGACAAATCTTGACCAGTGGCCAATGCGTCCCCATATCTCCCGTCCATGTTCACCAGAGCTCTTCGTAAACCGTGTGCACCTGGTATGTTCGCGACCTACAGACATGTAGATGCGTTGTTGATGCGACTGTGCAGCCGATCGAGTCCTAATTCCTTTTCAGACCTGGCAATGCAATTCGATAATCAACGTTGCCAATTGTACCCATCCCGTCCAAATCTGCAGTGCCAACCCAATCAAAGACTGGAACCCGTTCCACATGCCATGTATCATCCTTCCGCAACATGCTAATCCTCGCCATCGTCAGCAGGCCTGGTAACACGATGTGGATACCAATCGATGCAGTGTGCGTGCCCACACCTGCATCTCGTTGCAATAAGCAACACAAAGACTAGATCTGACCAGTGGCCGATATGCGTCCCAATATCGTCCCGGAGTCCAGTTCCGCACCGCAGAGTATTCTTCGCCTCAAACCGATGTGCACACTGGTAGTGTTACGCACCGATACAGCATGGGTAGATGCGTTGTTGATCGACCTGTGCAACATTCTCCTAATTCTTGCAGACCTGGCACGAATTCGATATCAACGTTGCCAATGGTACCCTCCCTTGCATCTGCAGTGCCAAACGCCAATCAAAGACTGGACCGCTCATCATGCCAGTGTATCATCCGTCCGCCCCACATGCGATCTTCTCGCCTCGGTCCCATTCATGCCTGGTACACGATTGGATACCAATCGATGCAGTTGCGTGCCGAACACCGTCTTCGATCACAGTCGTTTGCATAGCACACATCTAGACCTTTAGGAGTGCCGATGCGTCGTCCCCAATTATTCTCCTGATCCATGTTCACCAGAGTTTTTTTTCTTCGTAAAACCTGTGCACCTGGTATGTTACGCTAACGCGCCTACAGACATGTAAATGCGTTAGTTTACGACCCGTGCACATATCTCCCTACTTCTTGCAGACCTGGCATGCAATTCGATAGCCAACATCGTTTCAATGTGTTACCCAGGCGTTGCATCTGCAGTGCCACCCAATCAAGACTGGAACCTCGCATCATGCCAGATGTATCATCCCGCCGCCCCAACATGCGATCCTCTCGCCATCGTCATGCAGGCCTGGTACACGATTGGATACCAATCGATTTCAGTTGCGTGCCGAACACCTTCGATCCGTCGTTTGCCTGGCACACAAGACTAGATCTTCTTGACCAGTGCCGATGCGTCCCAATATCTCCCGATCCATGTTCACCAGAGTTTCTTCGTACCGTGTGCACCTGTATGTACGTACGCGACCTACAGACATGTAGAATGCGTTGTTGATTCGACTGTTGCAACAATCTCCTAATTCTTCTTGCAGACTGGCACGAAATTCGTAATCACACGTTGCCAAGTGTCAACCCAATACCCGTGCATCTGCTAGTGGCCAACCCATCAAGACTGGAAACCGTTCAACATGCCAGTAGTATCATCCGTTCCGCCAACATTCGATCTCTCGCCATCGTCATGCAGGCCTGGTACCGATTGGATACCAATCGATGCAGTTGCGTGCCGAACACCTGCGATCAATCGTTTCAGGCACACAGACTATAGAACCTTGAGCAGTGCCAGATGGCGTCCCAATATCTCCTGATTCCATTGTGCCCAGAGTTTCTTTTCTTCTTCTTCTTTCTTCGTAAACCATGTGCAACCGGGTATGTACTAAACGCGACCTACAGAACATGGAAATGGCGTTTGTTGATCGACACCGTGCAACATATCCCTACTCCTTGCAGACTGGCATGCATTCGATAGCCAACGTTGTCAAGTGACCCATGGGAGTGGCAATCGGCAGTGCCAACACCAATCAAAGACTTGACCCGCTCATCATGCCCAGTGATAATCATCGTCATCCGCCCGCAACATGCGATCTCTCGCCATCGTCATGCAGGCCTGGTACACAATTGGATACCAATCGATGCAGATTTGCGTGCCGAACACCTGCGATCTCGTTTTGCCCTGGCAACACAAGACTAGATCTTGCACCAGTTGCCAGTGCGTCCCCAATATCTCCGTCTAGATGTTTTCACCAGAGCTTCTTCGTAACCGTGTGCCCCTGGGTATGTTACGCGACCTACAGACATGTAAAAATGGGTTTTTGATCGACGGTGCAACATATCGCCTAATTCCTTGCAGACCTGGCACGCAATTCGATAATCACGTGCCATGTGTACCCATCCCGTGCAATCTGCAGTGCCAACCCAATCAAAGACTGACCGTTCAAGCATGCCCGTGAGCATCCGCCCGCCAACATGCGATCTCTCGCCATCGTCATGCAGGTCGGGTACACGATGATACCAATCGATCAGTTGCTTGCCGAACACCTGCGATCGCGTTTGCATAGCACACAAAGACTAGATCTTGACCATGCCGATGCGTCCCCATATCTCTGAATCCATGTTCACCAGAGCTCTCGTAAAACCTTGTGCACCTTGTATCCTGACCCACAACCATGCAATGTGGTTTTGTACTCGACCGTGTCAATAACCTCCTTATTTCTTGTGGACCTTCGGCAACGCTTAGATCCTGACCGTTTTGTCGTTGTATCAGCACAATATGGACCGATTGAATAGAGTTACTATTTATTACTAAGCTCAAAAACAAGATATGGA
Source organism: Ophioderma brevispina (assembly GCA_023653785.1). Taxonomy (NCBI): domain Eukaryota; kingdom Metazoa; phylum Echinodermata; class Ophiuroidea; order Amphilepidida; family Ophiodermatidae; genus Ophioderma; species Ophioderma brevispina. The sequence continues at coordinate 5,707 of JAMKCH010016681.1, read as the reverse complement.
CCCAAGAGAGTTATAAGACCTTAAAAGGGAAATTCTTTCAGCCTCATATTACAATCTGTTTAAATTAATTTATTTATTACAAGTGGTTCTTGGCTTGTTGACGGTGGGGCTAAGCGTTCATTTAAACGTTCCGACGATTTTCGAACGCAGATTTTCAAAATTCAGAGAAAGTACACAAATCTTACTGCGCTGTTAAATCTTGAAATCCGAGCGTATACATCAAAACGGCGCAAAACTCCAAGATCGTAACTTCCACTGAATTTCTGTAAATAGTGTTTCTACCTTCCACACTGTAATAAAGGTTTTATTTTATTTGGTGAATATCCGCATACTTTATGTGTGAAATCCTCAACACAAAGACCCGTTTTTGTTATTGCGGGTACGATAAGGTTACCAAATTGATTGCATAATAGCCGCACTGTTTGGTGTGGATTACAAAACCCCAATAAGAATTTTGTCCTGCACCTTATACGAAATTTTGAATGCATAGTTCATGAATATAATATGTAGAACGAATCCAGCAAATAAAATCACGCCACATTACCTTCACTCATGTAAGCCACTTTTATGTTTATATATTGGATGACAATTCCAGGAGTATTAATATACGTTCTTATCTTTACTGACTGCTATCTGGTGACAGGGACATCAATGCTACCACCCATTGTACGCCTGTATGCTTGTTTGGCAGATGTTGGAAGTAACTTACATACCGTTTTTGTCTATAGACATATAATGTTTTAAGGTTTTTGATCTACAGGTATGGCAAGCTGATTGCATCATAACCCCTACAACTACAGTATAATTAAATGTTATATAAAAACATAGTTTGTTGCTCTTGATAAGTATCTTAATTTTATATCTAGATAAACATTTTGTGTATCCTCTTGATAAACAGTTTTTTCTAAAAAAAATGATATATAAACACAGTTTTTAGATCAACATTTTTTTTTTTTAGATAACCATAGTTTCTCGAGAGAAAAACTAAGGGTTGAAAACACCGTTTTTCCTCATATAAACTATGTTTTTTTCTAGATAACACGTTTTCCTCTTGAAAAACTATTTTTTCTAGATCAACATATTTTTTTATCTCTGATAAACTAAGTTTTTGCTAAAAACATGCGGTTTTCCTCAATGATAAACCATGTTTTTTCTGATAAAACTTTTTTTTCCTCTTGATAAACTATGTTTTTCTTTAGGTAAACACGGGTTTCACTTGATATACTAAGTTTTTTCTAGATAACACTTAATTTACCAGAGAAAATAATGTTTTTCAAAAATTCTGATTATCGATTTGAGAAACACGATTTTTCTCCATAGAAAAATTGAGTTTTTTTAGAAAAAAAAGTAGTTTTAATCAGAGAAAAACTCTTTAGTTTATCTAGATAAGCATATTTGATCGGGTGTCTGGTTCATCAGCTGCATAGTCAGTGTGTCCGAGGCTTTTACCTAACCTGTATGTAGCAGTCATGGAAGTCCTGCAGTCAAATTTTGTTGATTATTAGTAATAATGGTAAAATTACGTGTATTCTAACATTCAAATTGTTTCAAAAGTGTAAGTAATTGCAGTGTGGCCTAATTTCAGGGAGGTTTCTGTAACCTGACCCATCTGACACACTATTTTTCTCTGACATACTTATGCAGTTCGGAAACCTTCCATCGGAATAAAGCACAGGTTTATTCCGTTAATGTTTCCGAATGCATAAGTTTGTCAGAGATGTCAGGTTACAGAAACTCCCCTAATTTCTGTATTTGAATATGCTTCTTTTCTGGACTCACACCCATTAACATTTTTATCGTGACAACTAATTAATTATAGTTGTTTTCAAATGCATTCACTGATGTTGTGCTTTCTACTTTCAGAACGCGTTTAATATAATATACTGTTTATTATCTTTATTGTAAATTGCCCACTTGTTTGGTAAACATTTATTGTATTTGTTGTATTTATGGGCGTGTAATTTAAGTACTTATTTTCAGTACGGTATTACAAAAGAATTTGTATACATTTATGATTAGCTTTTGAAAATGTATTTATAATGATAAATTGACATACGTATTGGGACATAACCGAACAACAATAAATATATTGTTTTAATGAATAGAGTGCTGAATCGATCATTCTAATTCTTGTGTCAGACAGTCATGAACAGGAATATTCTACTCAAAAACAGTATCAGTGAACCAGCCGAAAGAGGCGAACTATTTGACATTTGCATGAAATAACATTAAAGGTGCACAACGAGATATTTTGAGGCACCCAAATATTGTTTCATAATAGTAAACTCATATAGATTAGACACTCAATAGATTTCGTTTTACCTTGTATTTGGCTATGAAATGTCTTTTAAAAAGGAGAAAAAAAGGGATTTGATTGCTGTCATATTTAAGTAAAACATGGTCTGATTTCGTATTTGCTTCCTATAACAATTAGAAATTCCCAATTTGTGTACCAAAGACACTTTCCCAGCTTAATCCTTCAGATGGGGAAATTTTTTTTTTAATTCTTGATGGAAAGCTTTACTCAGGGCAAAAATCTACTTTTAAATTTTTTTTAGGGCACCTGATAATTGAAATCTCTCGTTGCACATTAAAAGTGCAGGATAAGCCTGTCTAATTCCCGATATGTTATTTTTTTCCAAATGAAAACCCGATTTGCTATGCTGCACCTTTTAAACAGTCAATTTTTTCCATATGTCTTGAAACCAGCCAGAAATTAACTACAGTTCAACAAAAGAATCCTGCCTGCCGTGCACTTAAGTTGACAGCGTCTGGTAGGAATTAGGAGCGTGCATTTTCAGGCATCTCATTTACAGAGCAGGCAAAACGCAATATTCAAAAGGTGGAATCTCCATATCAATTACGTGTTGCTGTTAAGTAATCCGTTAAGGACAGTAATTGCCTTTAATATCCAATTCTGTCCATATTAGGCCTGCGTATTTGTCGTATCACTTGTCGGGCATGTAGGATACGATATTGTGTTCAGAGATGCAAAAATCTGATTTTTTGATGATTTCTTTTTCGATTTAGGAGGCTGGTGGCGGATGGGAAGCCAGTCAGGGGTTTCACCCTACTCTTTATTCGAAACTGCTGCGATGTACATGTACCGTTGTAATTCTCTGTACACGGGATCGACGACCATCTCTCTGAAGGACGGGATGCTTTCATGAGTCATTTGCCCAATTCCTAGTGAGCCATGGAGGAGGAGAGGCATTTATTCTAATAAATAGTGATTCATCAATAGCTTGTATACAGATCAAATTCCGAATTGAGTACCAGAATAAAACCAGCAAGTGTCCTCACAGTGATTCCAACCACGGACAAATGAAATAAAAGCTATTCATAGATGAAGCAAGGCTCAGGGTCCATTGTCCACTAATTGAGGGCTGCCAATGGCCCTAACCATAAAAAACAAGGCTACAGTAATGAACAAAAACTATGATTACACCGGTAGCCATGTTCATTTTCGATTTTGTTTTTGTATTTGCCGTTCCTTACAAATGGTGGAAAAGGTTCCATTGGCTCGGTCTCTCCGTTTCCGTACGCCTGTTTAGTTAGAATGTCCGTAACATTTTGGATTTTTAGATTAAAAGATTCCCAGTTTTTTCCTAAAATACAGACCTTCCGTAAAGCATAGATATTTCATGCAGCTTCATGCACGGCTATAAGCGTACGTCACAAAGCTATATGAAATGGAAGTACACGCGGTAAGAATGATCTTTAGGCAAGGGTTTTGTCGGATATCTGACCGGGATATCGAGGGCTATCTCGCAGTTTGTGTGACCGTAAACCTAGCAAATGATAAACGCCTTTGGTACGTCAGGAACAGTAGAAGAAAGGGTATTTTCTGATGGATCGTTTGTTATGTAATGGTGTTCGTCATTTAACAAGTCACAAGTGACATTGAGAAGTTCGTGTACGTCACAAATCACAATGATCTCATAATTCCAGCAAGCTCGAATTTTCCTATTTTCAACTGAAAATAGGGCCGATTTTCCGTTTTAGATAATAATCGTGCACACTCGGAACCGTGTGTTTTGGTGCTATTAAGGAAGTAGCTAACCCCACGTTGTGACCTTTCACGTGTGATGTTTTTATGTGTAATTGATGTAATCCTTATTTTTTAATCGGAAAACCCTGAACACAATGATCAGATTTCGTATCAGAGGATGTGGTAACTTTCCAAGTTAATTGCAGAGTGTCCTCACTGTTGGTTAGATTGCAAAATATCGATATAATTTTTACGGCACCTTACAAGAAAGATTATGATTGCAGATTTCATGAATATAAGAATACATAGCTGGAGGCCAGCAAAGTTTAAAAAAAATCAAGCCAACATTACAGACCACTTCCATTTATCTGAAAACATTTGATTGGTTACATTGTGGAGACAATCAGGAGAAGTTAATAATATGTTTTGCTGACAACTGATGGTGGGGCAGTGGACATTATTATTGCCAGGGGCAGAGCCAGAGTAAAATCATAGAGGTGCGAAACCTCATGGAGGGGGGGGCGAAAACATTTACAAATTTCCGGTAAATTTTGAAAAACCAAAGCCTCAGGTTGTGGGGGCGCCCCCTGCCACCTCCTGGCGCCGCCCTGATTATTGCACCATTCGTGTGGCACCTGGTTTACTTTTTGACAGAGTGGATAAGTATGTGTTCCGTAACTCACATACTCCCTTGTTTTGGTTGTTTCTATAGGGCAATGTCTAAGACATGATTTGACAGGTGCATGATGGATTAATACATCAACGTAATTATAGCGGTCATAGTCGCAACATGCACACCAGGCATACATTGCCATTGTTTTTTTTCTATAGACATGTTTTAAAAGATAGTGATCTGACAGATGCAAGATGGATTACACCTCTCTGGTATGTAGCAGTCCATGGTTAATAAGTGCAGTGAAATTTAGTTGATTATTAGCGTAATGGGAAATTACGTGTATTCCAGCATCCAAATTGTGTAAAAAAATGGAAGGGATTGCAGTATGGTTCATTTCAGTGTATCTGAATGAGGGCCTTCTTTCTGGACTCGCCTTTAAGACCTGTTTATCTTGAGAACAAAAATAAATAATATATTGTTGTTCATTCACTCATTGAGTGTGTGCTAGTCTATAGGGATATGCGATGAATGGGTTAATATAGTCTGTTATGTATCTTTAAATTGTATTATATTGCCCCCGTTGGTTGGTAAACATGTATTTGTCCGGTTCTGGCGTTGCTTCAAGTACGGTCTTACAAGAATTTTAAACATTTTGCTAGCTTTTTACCAATTTATTTACTAGTAATGATATTGGCATACTTATGGTATAGACTCGATACAAACAATAAAAGATATTGTTTTAATGTAATAGAGGGCGACATTGTGATCAATGCTGTCTCAGACAATCATGATAGCGGGAATACTCTACTCAAAGACACTATTAGTGATCCGCCTGAAAGAGTCAAAAATATTTGAAAGTTGGCGGGAATAAAAGTGAAATAAGCCCGTAGAATTTACATATGCTATTTTTTTCAAAATGAAAAACTGATAGAAAAAGAAAACGTGTAATATTCAAGGAGATATGTATCTTCCATTCAATACGTGTCGTAGTAGTGGCGTACGGACAGTAATTCCTAAAATATCCATTCTGTCTCATTATGCTGCCTAATACTCAAAGATGATATAAGTGAGTTCCATAGAAAATTGCCCACTAATGGATC
>JAMKCH010016680.1:0-34399 GCA_023653785.1 Ophioderma brevispina | reverse complement strand
CTTGCTTATTGTTTAATAGATAATCAGGGGTGTCAATTTTTCCAGAATTCTTCCCCAAATGACCATAGAGACAAAACCTATTCACCCACCACAGGGACAAATAACAGAAAAAGAGACATCTCCGTAGATTATACCTTCATTACAAAACTTCATTTAATAGTCACAATAACAAAGTTGGCAATTACAAAAGGATATGTAGAATATATCAGTACAATGAATATTAACAACACGGTTTTGATATCCACACTACATGTTAATGATTTGTTTGATGAAGGATTTCTTTAATAGACAACCATTCCTTTCATGATTTATAACGGAAATTTGGACATAAAGTTCATTGTGTCAACAATATCGGTTTTCATAGTATAGAAATGTATCTAATTTCAACTTGACATTACTGCTGGAACAGTGTGGACTTGTTAACCTGCGGTATACAAAACGTTGATAATCTTAATATCCAAAGATTATGACCTATAATACCTGAACTGAGAGTGTCCTTGAAACCCATTCGAACACTCCTCGGTTCATATCTGAAATTAGAAGTGCCTCTGAAACCCATTTAGACTGCATTAGCAGTTTTTACAACAGCGTTAGATACAGAGTGCATCATAAAAACCCAACACTGCGAAAGCAAATATTGAATATATGTAATTAGGAGTGGGCTATAAATGGGTTATTTTTTTCTAATTAAGGGACAAACAACATCTTGTTTATTATCAATGTGTAGCTACATATGTCCTTTCTTAAGTACAAACATATCAAGTTTTAAGAACATGGCGTCATAGTGACGTCATAAACTGAGAGTTTATATAATAAATGTATGTGAAAATTGTTTTCGCCATTCATGCGTGCAAACATTGGTATAATTGGCAATGATGGCCCAGCTAACAATTTAACGTTTCCAGAACGTTGTCAAAACGTTTCAGTTTGGTTACGGAAACGTTTCAATGAAACGTTTTGGCAACGTAAAATGTAGACACTTTTTTACGTTCTAGAAACGTTTTACAAAAACGTATTTAAAACTTCTTTGGAACGTTACAAAACGTTTCCGAAACCTGGTGGGAAACGGCATTGGTTTTCGACAACGTTGAGGAAACGTTTTGGAAACGTTTCAAACGTTTCTGCAACGTTTCTGTAACGTTGCTATAGCATACTTTTCTGGTTGCCACAACCTTGGAAACGTTTCTACAACGTTTCTGTAACTTTGCTATAGCACACTTTTTTCTGGTTGCCAGAACCTTTGTAATGTAAGCAAGAACGTTCGTTAAGTAACGCAACGCATCTGCTACGTTTGAACAGATTTATTTGTCCATGGATTTTGTATTTTTTAATTTTTATTAAACATAAGTGTTTTCCAAAAAAATATCGATATCGAAATTTTATTAAACTCCATTGATGTAATATAGAATATAGAGTGCAAGATAGGCCTAACATAAGGAGTTGTGCTGCTGTTATAACATCGAGTGGAAATGTTGCAGGTGGATCAGCAAAGGAACACGTATGTGATGTTTTGATAGGCTATAAAGACTTGTGAGAAAAAAATTGCGATGATCGAATGTTGTGGTGGGTCGTTCTTGATTTGTATTGAAGTAGAAAAAAATTTATTAAACCTACCTGAACAGTTTTAAAATACTTACTTACCCTCTTCCCTTTTTTAAGAGCTGTAGTTGCTGAATACGAATGGTGATACGAGTGTGTTAACCCATGTCCAAGTGTCATGCCGAAATATGTAAAGGAATGGAGAGTATGGAGCATGTTACACGGTATATAAGCGAAGCTTGTGTGGGAGTTCTCCTAAAATTAGCGGTGGTATCCAGCAGATATACAGCCCGTAAAATAGTCGGTGGGAGCCACAGAAGTATTTCTTATATGTCACACGTGAGGAATCGTCAGTATAGATACATCTAACATAGAGCCCAAATTAAAAAGAGCATCCAAAATGGTGATGTTGTCTCGACCCGTTGCTGTGTCGCTGTGTTTACGTGGTCTGAAACATTGACCTGTTACCACGATGGAGTCAGATTCACTGATCGTGGCGAAGACAGCAGGTGCGGGTCATACAGCATTTGACTTGGCTGTGGAGTTCATGATGAATTAATATGAACTTCGAAAATAAGGAATTGATGATGTTCATGAAATAAAACATGATATGATAATGATGGTGGATCCATGTAGTAGTAGATAGGTGATCGAGTATGAATGAGATGAAGCATATACGTTTATCATTATTAGCCTACGGCGATTTCATTTATTCTTATTATTGTTGTTATTCATCTAATTCTTGTTATTTTCTATTTATGATTATTTGATGCTGAAATAAAAACACACCATACACATCAGGAAATGCATTTGCATCGTTCGGTACATTGAAAGTTATGGGAACGTCGCGGTTTCGTCTCGTCAAGTGGTTGTTAGTTGGTTCTATGAAACGTTCTGGGAAAGTCGTAGTTAGTCTAAGGAGGATTCATATTTTTTGGTGATTATTAAAGGTAGGAAAATCTGTTCCACAAACGAAATTTGAATAACCAATTTGTAATACGAATGCTGCAGTCACGTTTTAAAAACGTGTTTATAAGTTTCTCAAAGACGGAACCAAAGTAGAACCTATTGGAAAGTTTCAGAAAACGTTTTCGAAAGTTTCGTTGTTAGCTGGGGTGCCAAGTAAAGCATAACATATTATTACACTAAATAAGAAAAAAATACAAATGTTGTCGTATTGGCTTACGAGCTCATAAGTAACATAAGTACCATTTTTGGCTTTTACTAGTAATAGGCAGGTGGCAACCACCTCCGTACCTTCCGACTTTGACGGGACAACCCTGACCCACCTGAAGTTGGTACCTTTAATTATTTTTTCCGCCTAAAATGAAACGCAAAGGATGAACGTTACAATACATACAGCCTCAGAATCATATCGTTTGCGTTTGGGGCGACAGGGAATTAGTCCCACCCCCGGTCGGATGAGGGTTAAAGGAGATCAATCCCGCTTACGATTGCTTATTGTTCTCTCTGGGTTGATGGGAGCGGCCATGTTACCACAAAAACAGCAGGTTTTTTGGTGTTTGGAATGGACATGTTAGAATTTTAACGGATATATAGTGTGTTAAAAAAATGTGTCACTATATTCTAGTTTTTAAAAAAAGGCGGGACTAAATGTCAACCGAAAAGCTATTCGGCATGTAATGCTCGAATAGAGCCATTCATCCCTCAATGCCACATGCAATACAATCACACTTGAAAATTCCCGGTAAAAAATCAATTGAGACCTTCAATGCTGACCTTGGAATACACTATTTGCTTCTGGGGCAGCTGAACGGTAATGGTGGACAGGTGGGACTTCAATCGCTCTACTCTTAATTGGGAATACTGATTAAAATCTTTTCATCCAAAGCCAAAGGAGGCCCACTCGTTATTTGTATTGAGGTTAATCTGTGAAGTAATATAATCACTGCAGATATGTGCGTCGATTCAAAGCATACAAACCTAGACATGTTGGACACTCAAAGTAACACTTTGTTTTGACAATCACATGGGACAAACTATAGACATGGACGTAGCAATGGCCGCGAGTTGGCAGAAAAGTAAATATGGCCGTGAGATTGGTAAAATGGATGCGCCAATCAGTTCACGATTCATTTTTGTCCTTCTAATAGCTAATTAATTTATTGCACTATCATCAATGTTGAGAATCGTTTCAAAATAATTTATTTCATTTCTCATATCTGCAAAAATAAAACTAACACAAGTCGCTCCTTGTAAGCACTACTTCACTTAATATGATTCTTTCAATGCAAGGATGACGCGTACTTGGCCATCAAAATGATAAGGTTGCTTTCTGAAAAGAGATGAAAAGACAGAGAGAGTATGTCTGTTACTTTAAAAAACTATAGCTTCGATCAAAATACAATAGCGACAAAAACAATCATCCGCATTATTGTCAGGATTATTTAGTGGGTGGACCCAGGCGTGGTGAGCGGTGTCACCTTCTGGGTGGGGTTGGGCAAAGAGGCCTTTATACCCCGGGCTCCCTCATACTATGACAAGCACGTTTTAGCTTCTACATGGGTCAAATACTTAAAAAATGCTTTAATTTCAGTTGAAAGGTCTCATATTGTTTGTTTATGTATCACATTTTAAAATGTGGATGGTTGCACCTCATTAGTACATTGTGTACTACCCTACAACCCCTACGGATGGGGGTTAATGTTGCAATGGGTGGTACTTGGTAAATACATTGTACCTTAAATTTAAATTTAAATTTCTTATTTTTCTTGTGATTACATTACAAACAATGTGAGACAATTTACATAAGTGGTATGAAAGGAAGCGTTTTTAATATTTGACCTCTGTAGAAGCTTAAATTTAATTAACCTTTGACCTATAACGGTTTTCAGCTTAAACTCCATATAGGGGTAAGGTGAGGATAGCACAAACTATAATTTTTACGTTGTGATCATCGAACAATTTGGTATGCTATTCAACACATTGGACCACTTTTCAATTTTGACCTCTGTGTAATCTTTTGCGACCCCCCCATCTCGCAAGCTACCCTTCAGAATCCGGCCATCTTATTTTTTAAACGTCATAGTGTTAGGAACCTTGGTACCCCACCCCACCAATAAGGAGATGGTCTGGCTCATCCACGATTATTGCTATCATAATCAATAGAACTATACCATGATATATACCCTATGAATTATAATTATACTCCAGAAGGTGGATTATACTTTAATGCAGGCTAAGACAGAGACAGGACAGACAGACAGACCTCTGTAGACACAGTTAGAATGATAGACAGATAGACGGTCTGCCACACATAGCTAGGACGCAACGTTCCCGGAACCACCGTCGGTGGCGTGCTCACGACTAGGGCTTTGGCCGCAAAATTCTAGTGAAATACCAGGTAACGACCTAAAACGCCCCAGATATCTATTGATGTTTCCTCGATGGTTTTCAACAGGTTGGAGACGGTGGAAAACTTACGAAACAGCATACTCTGAGCCAAAAAAGTGGAATTTATGATTTATTCATGCCTCTGACGTCACGAGGGGGGGGGAAGGAGGGCATTGGGGGTGAGGGACATATGATCACATCTTCGGAAGCATCGGATGCTCGGGAAACGTCATAAAACAATCTGTTCGCTGAAATTGATACCAAATTGACCGATTTTGGAGTAATTGTTTAGATACAATCGAATCATGATTCGCTAAGCAAAAGTGTATTTAGAATTTTTTTGGCGTTATTTTTAAGAAGGTAAGGTTTACACAGGGCGAAGCATATATTTTCAACATGTTAAATGGTAATCCGCTTAGCGCAGCGGTTAAGAGGCTTTAGCCCGGGAAGCCCGAGTTCTGGTTCGAATCCACATGCTGGCGCATTGTTTTTTTTTTCACTTCCTCTTCATCCTCCTATAATGAATAATTTTAGGCACTCAGGTATTCAAAGTACAATTAGATTTTATTCCATTTTTTTTTCGAAAAATATGGTATAGGCCGGCTCGGACCGTATCAAATGAATAAATCGTACAATGACGAAAAAGTATTATGAATACCGTACCAAAGGTGGTGAAAGCTGCGATGATACACTACAGCAAATATTACATGCTGATTATTATGAAAAAAATCAGCAAATTCAGTAGGTGAGAGATGCATTCCCCGTAGGGTAATGCATCCTCTCACCACCACCAGCATCCTTCAATCAACAACATTCATTCTCCAAGCCACAGGAGGCATAAACAACATTATAGCAAACATCAAAACAGTTCAAGAAAAGGTACCAGTACATTGAAATCCCCTCAGCATGCCTTCAACAAACAACACAAGGGCCCTTGGAAATTATTTAGAATTGTCATTATGATGAAATATACATGCATTTATGGCAATGTCTCTACCCATCATGCCCCCCCCCCCCCCATCAGGCATACCGCAACCTCTTCGTTAATGAATTGCACAAGGCAACTTACAGGTGGCAAGCTCGTAATACAAAATTGATCAGTGATGTCTGACGTCGGCAACACAGCCTCATCGTTGGCCCCCAAGTTTCTAACATCACGAAAGACATTTACGCTGCAAATACAAACGAGCACGAGTTCCACTGCCCAATTTTGAATTTTCGGCGCAAAGTGATGTTCATAATTTGCTAGTTAATGACGTATTAATAACTTTAAATAGCTATAAATGGTGTCTAAAATGAGATAAAGTTCCAAGGCCAGTTGTAGTATAAAGCAAAATTTTGATAAAAAACCTAGTGAAAGGAAATATAAAAACAATTTTCGCTCCGAAATATAGCTGGAAAAGCAAACGATCGCAACACGCTGGATTGTTAAACAAAAATGGAACTCCATTTTCTGGTCTTTGCATGGTGCATAACTCCCATTCACACCACAGCTGTTGATTCGCAGCCAGAGTCGCCCCGTAAATAGTCATATTGACCGACCTGTTAACAACACGTCCCATTTTCTCGGCATTCATTACCGTTACAATAGTATATTGTAGCGTCCGTTTTAGTAGGACTTGATTTTAAAATGCTAGTTCTTGCCTGTATTACCCCAAGTTCAATGTTAATTTGTTAATATTTTGAAAGCCAATATCGGTACGGTTCAATGATAGAGGTCTCCGCCTTGATAAACTTCGCTAAGTGAACATTTGAACAGTTTTTTGAAAGAATAATCTTCACTATATTTTTACTCAACATAAGCTCTAATTTGGATCAAATTTGAAATTTATTTTCTTGATTTGAAAGGTGATCAACAAGAATGGTTCTTTAACTAACTGCCTGTACATTTTTGTACAAAGTTTTTGTAAAGTCAAAAAGATACGAGTGGTTTTTAGATCACTAGTACAAATCTAATTAATATTCAAAATCCACGTTGACTGTGCATACGGGGAACGTAAAATAAAGGCCTTTCTAGACCTCTGCGGCCTGCCTGCCCATGCGCCCCGGGGGATGCGCCACAACATCTATAAATGTACAGCTGGCCCCCTTCATCTGGCCAGACGCAACACATGGCATCTTGGCCTATCTCTAGTTCCGAAAACTCTGGATCGAGAGAGAGGGGGAGGGAGAGACAGAGCGAGTGTTAACATGTTGTTATAACAGATTGTCTGCATTCATTTTCCTAAAAGTTCGCTAGAAGTAGGCCGCTGAACATGCTATACATTTTCATAAAGTAAAGTGCATCTTGTATTAAGCGATAACACGAGTGGTCCAGATGTGCTAAGGTGTTTTGGGCTGTGATGAGTAGGGGTGGTTTGGGGTTATGGATTATAGGTGCGCCTGGCTACAGAGCTCATAGCTCTGTAGCCATGGCACCTATGTTCAAGGGTATTAGGTTTAGAAATGCTCTTTAATTTTCTTATCAGTGCTTGCGTTTGCTTGAATTTTGACAAATAATAGTGGAAATTAGAGATCAAAAAGCTCATTTACTTTTTGAGACATGAGTTTTTAAAGTGGAAAAAATAAATATCGCAGCTTGATAAAACAAAATACATAAGAAATATCGTAAGAGATTTCAATTTGCAAAGTTACATTTTCGACCATAACTTTTAAACGGAAGTTCCGATTGTTATCAAACAAAACCCAATAGAAAGGTATTTTTGTCATCAATTTCAATTTGTAGTTTTTATTTTTGGCCTTCAGAAGGGGTAATTCCACCTTAAGAAATGACCAGTGATCACGGTGTAAAGGTGGAAAAGTTATAGTACTTAGCGATAGGAGTGCCTTGATTATGTCGCTTGGCCCCATTATTGTCAATAAAAGAGCTGGAATGTACGGATTAGAAGTGGCAAAAACACAACTCACTCACATCTTTAAACGAGTAAAATATTAGGTCAGTAAAAATAGAATAAATGATGCCTTAACCCAAAACTAATTGCAAAAGAAGCATTTCCTTCAGAATTATATTGAGAAAAACTTTAAAAATAAGATATCAAAAGTTTACCAAAATCAAAGGAGTGGAAATTACATTTTAAAGAGACATGATGAATTATCATTTCAAATCTATACTTCTAGCTGGAATTGAATGAGTTTTGTTGGGGCATGTCTTGTTTGGTGTGTATGTGATATGTGTGTTCTTGGTTGTTTTGTATGAAACTTAGGTTTAGGGGATGATCACATCTGGCCTTATTGCCTCTCGAAATCATCTCCTCAATATCATGTCTTTTGTGTCTTGGAAAGATTTAATTGTGATGATTATTGAAATAAAGTTGATGATTGATATGATTTGATTTGATTACAGGAAGAAAGCGCCCAATTTTTTCTCGGATCCGGGTTTTTGCCTATTTGGATGCTTACTAAGTATTTGTTTGATCACACTTGAGATGAATAAGACGAATACGCCGTCTTCATGTAATACAATAATGATTTTCCGTCGTGCACGACAGAAATTCAAAGCACGGTTTCCTATAGTGACGATGGCGATAGCGGGCAAAAGTTCAAAACAAGGTTTGCGGTTTTCGTTCGTACTTGTTTGTCCAATACAACTTCGAAACGTTCTCGGTAGCTGGTCTACAACCGATTAAGCGCAATTTAGTGGAAGAGCGTGGCTTAGCGGTTAGGGTGCTTTCCTGTGGCGCAAATCTATCAAAAAAAATCCCGGGTTCGAATCCCGGTGGGGTCACTTGCTGGGATCTGGATTTAATCTGTATACGAGCTATTGATTAAATACCGAATACCGCTCTCCTCCATGGTTCACTTTGAATTGGGCAAATGAATCATGAAAGCATCCCGTCCTTCGGAGGGGACGTTAAGGTGTCGGTCCCGTGTACAGAGAGTCACAACTGTACATGTACATCGCAGCCAGTGTCGAATAAGAGTAGGATGTAAACCCCTGACTGTTCCCTATCCGCTCTAGTCTAAAAAAAGTGGGCTATGTTAGGAGCGTCCGTATCGTGGATACACGCGGCCCCGATCAGCTTACTCAGTTGAATAAATTCTGACACCACAACAAGTCATTACTAATGACATGTGGACACGCTAAGAAGAAGAAGCGCAATTTATGAGAAATTCGTATTCTCCAAAAAAATATCCCCCTGTCACTTTAAAGCAATAATAGCACATTTTTGAAGAGTGTCCCTAGTTTCAAAATTTGATATTTTTGCACAGTTATGTTGGTACTTGTCTAGGAAACTATACCTGCGAGCGAGAATGCTCAAAAATGCGTATTTATCATAAATAAGTAATTTTGTAATTAGAATTGGGATCCCAGATTATACTTAACGGCAGAGCTGGAAATGCTAAGTCTATGTCCGTCCATGATGAAATAGTGCCACCTCACGAAAATTACCTCTAAATTGACTTGCCTGAACCAACAACTAATGGATGAGCGTAGACACGTACATAACGCTATTTCCCGGCTATTTCATATTAGAAGGCCGTTTCCAGCAGCCGTTGAATTATTATCGAAGATCTCCGATATTAATTATTCTAACTACAAACCTCCTTCGTTTTTGTTTTTTATGTCAAGGCTAATCTAGGCATTAACAGCAGTTATCTAATTAGTAACGCTGACGGATTGGCGCCTAGATAGCGATTAACCTCCCGTTTGAAACTCTGCAAGTCCTGGTTTGATGCTACATGAGCAGGAAGGGCATTTCATAAGTCTACAGAGAATGGGAGAAATGATCTTCTGTGGGAGGCCAAGTTAGACCTTGAGACTTTGCGACACATAGACATTTTCGAGCTTAACCATTCACAGGTATAGTTTACTAGCCAGTTACCACGTAAAAATCTCAAAATTTGTGGAAAATTGGGGACGCTCTTCAAAAAAATGTGCTATTATTGCTTTAAGGAGGTAAGGTTTATACAGGGGTCAAAATATGAAAAGGATTCCAGGATTTAAAAAAAGTATAGTTTGCCCTATCTGCAGGTTGCAGTTCAGTAGTTATAAGTAAAAATAGGTTCAAGGTCACAATGGGGGTAAATGTTTAGATAATCCGTTCGTTATTAAAATGGTGTCAAATTGTTCGTCTAATTGTAACAAGAGCCGAAAATAATTATACTGGAATGCAAAATGTGACTGGGGGCTGCAGGGTCTATGGGATGCAATCATAGCTCTGCAATTCTTTTATAGAACGTTCAAACATAGAATTATTTACATACTTAACTAGTAGGACACATTGAAAAAAAAAAAAACAAACCAGTTCCACAAATCGGACCTTCTATAATTTTACCCCCGGATTACCTTGAACTGTTATGTCTCTAGTGGTACTAAAACTATAGCTCATAGATAGGACAAACTTATACTGTTTTAAACGTTAGGAGTGGCCCAATAAATTGGTACATCAGTTAAATTCCAATTCGAACCAATTCTATTTTGTTACTTGATACATTGTTGCCCTTATTCATATTCAATAGGTTGATTTTGGGTAAACTTTGACGATTTTTGGACAATTCACAGTATATTAACACCAAAATTTTAATTTTTTCAATTTGTTTTGGGTCAAATCATAAACCTTACTGGTTATATTGTCTGCTTAGATTTCTGTGCCAAAACGTGTTAAATTAAGTTAAATGAGCTAAACGTGGACTATAACATATGCTTACAGAGATGCCATGTTTAGATAGATTCAAATATATGGACTATGTAGGCTATGAGTGGTATCGCAGTAACTGTGCGGATGGGCAATGAGTGCAAATGTAATTGAAAGGGCAAAAACTGTAGTCCGCTTAGATGTTTTGGGCCAAAAATGTGAATTGTGTCTAATGAGATAAAAAAGCTAATGCTACGCGTGCAATTAATTTGGTCATATTTCACTAATTAGCTGGTATAATACGGCTACAAGTAGATATGAATGGGTATAGGATTCATACGTGGGAATGCCCGTGGTTAGTGCTGATATTTAAACTGTTTAAGTAATTGCTAGCAAAGTATAAAAGCAATTGACTTTATACTATCATGTGTTGTTGTTACTTGGAATCAGTGTGCAAGCAAGTGTCATATAATACAGGGTCCGTATAACTGAGTGTCCTACCCAAAGAGGTTCTTATAGATGGAGAGGCAAAAACGTTACCGTAATCTTTAGAAATTCACCGTCTCGCATGTTTTGCAAACCACAAAGAAAACCTAGAGTACCAACAATAGAAAAGCATGGCTGCCTCCGCTTATTCCAAATACTTGGTGCAGCTTTGATATACACTAAGCGGTAGTGATACAAATAATGTATGTGTAGAGGTGGCCAGGTGTAAATAATAGTGTACCGGGATCATTGTGCTAAGATACTCTTTTTTTCATAATTCAATGCGCGCTTAGGTGAAAAGATGTATTCATTAGGGCGGTTTATTTAAATCAATTCATTTCATTCGTTGTGTGGCCAGGGGTAGGACAAAAATTAAAACACCCAATAGCACCAACATCCAACAACTGATATTTTGGGCGGATTGTTTGTATCGAAATTACATTATGTGCGTATACAAGACACCCAAAATGAAATTATTCCGTGCAATATTCAAAATGTCAGCGACCATCACGGACGACTGGTTTTGAATGCGTTCACCCCCTTGGTCCTACCACCCAAACTATTAGGTGCGACATTGAGTGGTAGCATCCACTTGTTTCAAGCACTGTACCCAAATGGTGTCGCAAGGTCCCACGGTTATTCGTGCATGTTACTATGGTAGTTAGGACATCTCTCTTGCGTATTTGTATTGCATTCCACAATACTGCTTGTTTGGTTGTTCTGTAAATTGTCACCTATATCTGTTATAATTTGCTAACCATAGTTCTTAACCCATTATGGAGCCATTTTGTAAAGAAAACCCGAAGGGGGGGGGGTCCATGTGATTTTTGTTACGGAACATCACTTCTTGTAATTGGTACCACAGAGTAGCTTAGAGTTTCTCTGCCATTGGTATCAAAATAAGTATCAACATCCCCATTATGCCGCCACCTTGACGTCCATATATTGAGGAAAGTAGACATACTGAATATAGGGTGGAAATTTGATTATTTGCCAAGTTTAGCGGACTCCAAAAAGTTATTATAGCCTAAAATGCCTTCTCATTATATAAACTAGTTCATTTCCCATCAAGTAGAGCCAAAAAACCGCATGAAAAGCGGATATTCCTAACATTTTTGGCAAAAAAAGCATTTTTCCCTATATCTATGGAAATTGACAATTTTGCTAACATGCGAACTTTTATGAATCATTGTGACCGTTAATGCTATGCATGTTGGTACTCAATTTGGTATCAATTGCATTTGATGTTCTGCGTTGTGCTAGGCGGTTGGTATTCTCGCCCAAAGGGGGCCCCTTCACATCACTTTGGGACTGTTGTATCTTACCCATGACCCCGGTGGATATTGTTTGGGATGAAAAGGAGCGGAACATTTCAATTAAAACCTACTTGAATCCATTAAATAATTTGTACCACCAAAAGGGGGTTTTAGCAAGCCGGGGAAAAAACTGAATGGGGGTGGTAACCAACACACCCCCTTCGGGTAGAAGAGGGTTAAGTGCTACTTTATCGTTTGTAAACACCCAAATATGTGCTCTTTGTATACCTATGGTTAAACTGGTATTATTAAGGTTATCATTGGTTATTGTGTATACTTTTTTTTGGTGAAGAGATAAAATAAAACCTGAATCTGAAAAAACACAACAACCAGAATTAACCCTTAGAGTGGACTGATTCTTGAGCTCCAACGGTTTGGAAGAAGAAAGATGCCTTGACCACATATAAAAATTCTGCATTTTTTTCGGTCAAATTTTGGGTGTACGTGTTAACCAAAGGCCCGATGTCCAGCAGCGGATTTAGGAAAGGCCCTGTCAGCAGCATAAGGTGGGGCCCTTATGTTTGACGCAGCACCCGTGTCGCCTTAGTGTGACTAGGGTTCTGAGGGGGGCCCTGAGATGCAGTATTTAGGGGGCCCTGTCAGCAGCTGCTGACACTGCTGACTCTTTAAATTCCGCCGCCACTGGCGACGTCTAAAATTGGCATTTCTTCTCATAAAACAATAACCTTTGAACAGGCCGTGAGAGGAGGAGAGGAGTAGAGGTAAAATAGAGGTGGACAATGCTATTTGCCTACGAAAGAAAGACTTAGTCCTCACCTTGTTTACTTTCGCAACCAATCTCGAGACGATATGCCGTTCAGGTAATCCAAACTGTGAAGGGTTACTGTACCGTCCGTTTTCGGGTCCGTTGGGCGTTAGGGTCTTCGAGGGTCTCCGCCATAAAATGCTTTGGTATCGGCCTGCCACCTTCACTCCGGTGTCATAACGAGGGATTAAAAACTAAAATTTGTTGCAAACCGCAGCACTCTCTATAAAAGCGTGAAACTAATGTCGCGAAGAGTCAACTGATCGAGTTGCCCTATTCCTTTACCGTTGTATCCGGACTATAAGTACGCGACTATAATACTTCTAAACACCGTTTACCCTGGGGCTTTCATATAGGTGAATGAATTTCGACTTCTGCTAATACACGGAAATGCATAGAAATGGGGATTACACGAAAGTTCCGGTTTGGTTCTTGCACAAGACGTTAGGTCGCCTTGGCAAACAGCCTTACCCGCATGAGTTTTGTTCACCATCGTTTCCCTTTTGCTACATGAGTGCATGTGATTAAAAGGACAAAACTGTCGTCCGCTTAGATGTTTGGGCCAAAATAAGTGATTTTGTCTAATGAGATAAAAAGCTAAAATGCTACGCGTGTCAAGTAATTTGGTTATATTTTCACTATTGGCTGCTATAAGACCAGTTAACATCCTCGTCACTTCTTTTTGTTGCCTCGAATCCATTCCTGCAATCTTTTATGGCCCATAGTATTAAACTCTAACATATACAATAGCCCAGTGTGTAAACAGTCAGGCCGACCTATTTCAAGATAAGTCCTAACATGTTTACAACATTGCTTGTTAACTGGTCTATAATTACGGCTACCGAAATTAGCTATTACTGGTATTTGGATTATATTTGGACTGCCCCTTGGTTATACTGATAGTACAAATGATGGAGATCAGGTAATTAAACCCAATTTTTTTGTGCTTCAATTCATGAACTAACAAATTTAATTTGTTTCTAAGGACCCGCCATACATTAACACTTTTATGTTCAGCAATAATTTATTTTTGGTTAGACATATTCGAATTCAAATAAATGCAATTATATATTGGTTAATCAGAATGGACTGCAGTTTAGATATTGAAAGAGAAAATACACATTTTAATTAACTCATGTATAATTTTAGAAGATATCCAAGAATGTCAATTTAAAAGGCATTGCAGTTTGAGCAAATTCTACCTTATCGCAAATTAGTGTGGGAAAAAAGGCGTGGGGCCTAGCGGTTAGGATGCTTGCCTGTTGCGCAAATTATTACCAAAAAATCCCCCGGTTCGAATCCGGGTGGGGTCACTTGCTGGATTTATATTCGGGTGCTCAATTCTTGGCATTTAATCTGTATACGAGCTATTGATTAAATACAGAAATAACGCTCCCTCCAGGTTCACGTTGGACAAATGAATCATGAAAGCATCCCCGTCCTTCGGAGGGGACGTTAACCGTCGGTCCGCGATTACCTCCTCTTAAAAAAATCAATCTTAAAGATTGAGTTGGGGGAAAGTCTAAAATTTGATTAAAAAAAAAAAAAAAAAAAAAAGGTTTTGAATTTTTAATGTTTTTAAGACGGATTTCTCAATCTTACTTGGACTTTTTCCTCACCTCAATCTTTTCCATTTTAAGAGAGTACAGAGAGTCACAACTGTACATGTACATCGCCAGTCAGTGTCAAATAAGAGTAGGGTGTAGTTCAATCCGCCCCCAGTCTCAGAAAAGTGGGCCATGTTAGGAACGTTTTCCATAATACTTGCCCTTGATGCCAATGATGTATTACAATGGATTCCGTCATGCGCTTATTGCGTTGTGCAGTAGCGCTTGACGGAATGAATGGCACACCTCATTTGCAGCATGGGACTTTCTATATTGAAACTTCTACCCCCTGTTAGGAGCGTCCGATCAACGAATACACGCGGCCCCTGTAAGTTGAATAATCTGACACCACCAAGCCATTGGCACTGACTTGTGGATACGCTAAGAGAAAAAGAAGTGGTTCAAAATTGGAGTCATTTTAAAGGTTATGAATAGCTTCTTTTGAACAGTCATGGAATACTGTGTTCAAGGCTTTTTGAAAAATAACACGCACTTGTGAGCGCCATTTAAAAACCCGCCAAAACTCAATCTTGGGGTTATACATTGAATGCATTGGAATAAGGTCTTATATCTAATATACTCGTCACGTCCACGTCCGCGTCCGCGTCGCGTCCGCTTTTACGTCGGTTGCGGCTTAATAATGGGTAATGTTGTCTTCCTCCGCTGGTCGAAGTAAAGCAATGTGCAAAATATCAATTTAAAATATTGCAGCAGGACTTGTTTTTCACACCACACCACACACAAATCATGCTTGATCAATAAAACAAGTTTGTACTCAAACTCCCCTCGTTTAAAATTGGTTAATACTGTGTAAGGAACTTATTTTTAAAGGACTTATTGACCAATAATTAACACTGGGACCACCAATTTAATTTGAAAGAGGAGGACACCCATTTATTTTGAAAAGGGGGGAGGTTTGTAAGAATGTGAAAAATAAACAAATCAACCTACATATAGCAGAATACAAATTTTCCTCCCTCCCCTCTTTCGTATAATGAAAAAAAAAAATTAAAAGGTCGCAAAGCTTCAAAATCTCCTGATCAAATTATACTTTTTGGTCAAGAAAATAACCGAATCATAATCTAAAAAAAAACTTACCCCGCTCGGACTTCTGACCCCCCCCCCCCTTTGAGTCAAATGGTGCGCCCTAATGATCAGATCACTTAAAAGACCCCCTTGTTGACTGCCTAAGAAGTTTGGAATTTTCCCTCCGAAATCTAAACTTAATTGCAAGGTTTTTTTCTGAATTTGGGTTAACACTACTTTACAAGAATATTGACAATTTAAATGCATTCCTTCAGTGTTTCGCCCATTTTTTCCCTTTCCCCCTTCACTGATTGATCCTCTTTTTGGGGATCGTCACGCGATAAAACCGGTATGGCCCCATTTTGTGACCCGGGGTCACTGTGACCTCCCTATGTGACCGCCACCCCAATCGATACATTAAAATTCTCTATTAGCCCGTTTTTGGTAGCTAACCGGGATTTACTGTGCAATAGGGTGAGCTGTATACAATCAAAAGTTAGCCATGGGGAACACATTTTACGCCAGATTGGGTAACTTTTATAAAACCTTTATTTTACACACGCCATGATTAAAGCTTATGATTTAACATTACTTTTACACTTGGCCCGATGCCTGGTCAAACTTATTCATTCGGGCGTTTATAGTTCTTTTTATTTAGTTTTTTTCAAGGTGCCATAAGCATAATTTCTCCTTAGATGAATAAAAACATTAACTACTTGAGACAAATTTTACTTAATTGGAACCCTTTAAATGGGGTTCCGGGTTGTTATTGTGGAATGTTAATTTTACTGGGGTCCAAGACAAACATACAAAATAAACTTGCAAAAAGCTCTAACCATGCTATGAAAAAGTTCTTAAAAATGGAACCAAAGTGCATACATAACCGCTTTTCCTGATATGCTCAATTTTGAGGGTCCTGTTGTAATTTATTGTTTTTTTTCAAATAATCAATGATGTTAATGATCGGAATGGCTGGTAAGTGCCTTTATGAATATGTAAATTTTTTGCCAATATTGTTTGTAAAAATCATGCATAAAGATTCACACTTATGTATTTTGCAATTTCTTGTCCTGAACTTGGTCACAGTGTTTTCTATGGTCCTGGAGAGTCCTCCTTTAATTTACCCTCATGCTAATGGTTTCCATAATTACAGAGGGTCTTCACATTTGCTATTAAAATATGGCAAACTAGCATCGTGGTTAAATTAAAGTAGACCTCTCCCAGGACACCAGGGACCACTGGTGACCAAGTTTTTCAGGACAAAATTCTGCAAAATAAAGTAGTGTGAATCTTTATGCATTATTTTTTTAGCCAAAATATTGGGCAAAATAACGGGTTCTCTGATGTGCTGAGCACCTATGATGGCAGCCGCAACAGCGCCTGAGAAGTTGACGTGGATATGTCGCGCCTGTTTTAAAAATATAAATATTTATTAAATTATACATTAATGGCCACTGGTACTCACTTTAGCTCATTAAATGTATTGAACACTATGGGGTTAAAAACAAAGTACATCGGATTAGGCGCAATTTTGGACAATAATTAAAATTCAATGCATGTCTTATAAGCATTGTAGAGCCAAGTTAGGAGTAACTTGAATTTGCCTAAATACCCCCTTTATAAAAACAAAATATTTGAAATGGGAGTTTTATATATATATTTTTTATGGGGAGCTAGGAGTGGAGCCCTATAGGAACTTTTTCATATTTGCGTTTTTTTGCGTTTTAAGCATATGAAATTTCCAACATATCTTCAAAGAATTAGAGGCATTAACTACTTGAAATCAAGTAGTCCAAAGACAAACCAAACTGCAGTAAGTTATATAATGGTGCTACACAGACAGACACATTACAGTAATTGAGATGCACCATTACCCTTTATTATTTGAAACATTTGAGAAACTTTTGCAGGTATATATCAAAAATAACTATAACATATGAACCGCGTAATAGTACTGTGTACAAACATAACTAGAACATTATTTACAGTGTAACCAAAGAGAGTACTGTGTTTGTAGAAAGGGCGTCTCGACCACATTGCAAAGGATTATATAAAAAATAGGGGACCTCGTCCCATATAGGTCGTTCGATTCTTCATGACAAAATAGTCAATGTTATGTGATATGACAATGCCAAATGAACTCATTATCATATTGAAAATGCAAATGAGACAATCTGTTAGTGACTATATATGTAAACAGTGATCTATGAAGTGTGAAGTTGATAGGTAACTGGATCAAGAGATGAGTTCTGATTTGGCCAACTCTCAGATAAGATCAAGCTTTGGAAACAATCTTACTGTTACCAACATTCGCAATGAATTTGATTTAATGAATCTCAGCCAACTAAAAATGCTACGTATGTTCAATCCAGGTTATTACTGATCATTATACTACGAAAGTAAGTATTTATCACTGTGTATTGTGCTTGATCTAAAACTATAATAAGTAGTGTGATGGTATTCGTGTACACGTGTATTTGATCTTGTAACCTTTGTATATGCAGGGCCCCCTTGGAAATCGGTGCTTTGTCACTGAAGGGGACTACCCTGCCTAAAGAAGTTTTTAAATAAGAAAGGAAAATAAAGAAAAGGTCAACGAGCAACAAAAGGTGTACTGTATACTAAATGTTGCTGTGTGGTTAGTAATGAGCCCATCACATGATTGACATATGACAAATGAGACAATTCTGTGGTTATGATAGAGCTGACTATAACCGAGTATCTCATGAAGTTTGAAGCTGATCAGGTATTGGGTGAAAGAGTTAGCGTAGAGTGAAGAGTAGCAACCAAAAGGTGTATTCTTCAATATGTGCTAGTGTTATGCCAAATGAGCTCATTATCAGTATGAATATGCAAAATGAGACACATTTAGGAGTTATGATAGAGCTAAATAGAGCTAGTATCCATGAGTTTTGAATCTGTCAGGTAATAGGTTAAGAGTAGAGTGAAGAAAGGCAACCAAAAGGTTGTATACTAAATGTTTGACGCACACACACAAACGCGACGGACGAACACACAGACAGACACACGAATCGTGCTGCAATAAGGTCTTTCCGATTGCATCGACGACCTAAATAAGTGTCCATATGAACAGCGTTAAGTTTGTGTATGAACCAAGGTGGTTCTTGAACCATAGTCTCGCCTGCTTGCATGCGTCAGGATAAGTACAAAAGATCCACTTATGCCTTATGCCAATTTTCTTGAAGCACTTTGTGGATTTGCCCTTGAATGACAAATTTCACCTTTTATTTAAAGACCCGAGGACCTTGACATGACCTTTTAACATCGTGCTAATTTCATAAATCATATAAATTTCCTAATTACATGTATAACAAACAATAAGGATACGTAAGTTGAACTTTCGGACACCAAAGGACAAGCTGCATCCTTGCATCAAAGCCTCCAATAATATACCTCAGTGTATGCTGCAGCCAAGATTACAAAACACCTTTGCTAAAAACATGATTACCCCTTTCCAGTCACTTTTCAAAATTACTCAATACGTAAAAAATTTATCTAATACTCAAAAAGAGACATTTTCGCCCAAATTTTGATCACTTCATTTAACATTATATACAATGCACTAACCAAAATCAGATTTTCATAAAACGTTACCCATCTTAAAATACTGTTTATGAGAAATTTTCACCCTTTTTGTCGAAAAATTATGCAAACAACTCCACCTAAATACCAAGTAGGCATTACATGTCAACCCTAGCGGATGCTGAGATACAGGTCGAAATGAACAGGAATTATTGTTAATAAGTTACTTCGTTCAGGCGGGCGATTACAAAGAAACAAGAAATACAGTTATAACAAATTATATGCATCTGTGGGGCAATACACAATGCGATTAGCGGTACCGCCCAAACATGCCACAATACGCAAAAATATGGAAATTTGGTCGTGCGACTCGTCAAGAAATTTACTCTGTTTTTATTAGTTTTGAAGCAATTTTACGAACTTTTGGTCAAGTCAGCTTCTTCTTGCATAATAATAATAATATTGGATGGCTTTTTTCGGCTGATACACAGAAAATAGCGCCCTCGCCAAGAAAATATCGTGCTCGTCTTCGACTCGCCCGATGATTTGATCTAGGCTCTTTCGGGCGATATTTTTGTATCAACTCGCCATCCAATTATATAAGATATGTATATAAAAGGCTGGTTCAACTCTGCCTGCGTTCACAATTTTGCCAAATTGGTGGACAATTCTTCTGACTCTGAAAGGAACTACGTTATACTTAGTAATTTCAACACACTTCTTGCAGTTTATATGTCTATAGTTTTATGGAAACCCAACAATCTTATAATAGACCTCCGGTGACCTTGATATGACCGTCAGAAATTTTCGCTCCAAATGTTTGATTCCAACACTTTACCAAATGGCCTTATTTTTCCCTAAATCTGGTAAATATACCAAAATATTTGTTTCACCCAAAATCCAGTAGGGGGAACCCGTACAACGAATAATATTAAACAATATACACTATAAAATATTTTATTGAACCAAATATCGAGTGATTAATAGAAAAACGAATTATATAACCCGTTAAGGAATTTAAAACCCATAGTCTGACCATGTGCCTATTAAAAATCGCGCTAGTGTATACACCGTGTTATGCGATACGACCTGCACGGTTGCGTCACACATGCCATAGGAAATAACATTTGAAAGCATCCATGCGTGAAGATGTATGACGTACTGTGCCGTCCGTTGTTATGACCATAAACACAAATACAATTCCATATAACAGTAGCGCGAATTTCCAATAGCGCATGGTCAGACAAAATACTTTTATTCGTTTTTATGGTTAGTATATGCCGTTTTTCCCATGAAACCACTCCATATGTGTTCAATAATTGTTTCTAGCGTATATGGTAAGTTATCTGACACAGGTTCTCCTTTAAGGTGAGGATTGGTACACTAGCCGTGCTAGATTTAGTAAATTTTATTTTACGTTGCATTGGATATTTTGCATCCCCACAGCGGAGATAGAGCTTCCAGCCACAATGTTACGGTACCACAGGCTTGTGGATCTGAGAATTGTGATTGCGGCCGAATGTAAAGACCGAAAAGGGAAATGATTGTCCTTTTCTTCTGTAACATAGAGAAAGAACTTTGGCAAGATATATACACACTTCGAATGAGTTGCATATCCTGAATACAGAAAATAAATTGTCAATCACTACTACTTGAAGGGCAACTATTATTAGGCACAACTAATTTTAAACAAACTCCTCTTCTTAATCCACTCTGTAGATTTTTGTCTGCTTTCATAAGTCTTTCAAGTCCAAAAAAAAGCACTCATGAGAAAAAGCCCTACACTGACATAGGCTGTAATCTTGTAAAGAGCACACTTATATAAGTTATAATTTCTACAAGCACACTTTTTCACATGAGCGAGTTCTCTATAAGTACACTCTTTAAACTTGTGTAATTTTCTACACAAGCACACAATTTACAGCTTCAGTTCTATCAAATACACTAT
Source organism: Ophioderma brevispina (assembly GCA_023653785.1). Taxonomy (NCBI): domain Eukaryota; kingdom Metazoa; phylum Echinodermata; class Ophiuroidea; order Amphilepidida; family Ophiodermatidae; genus Ophioderma; species Ophioderma brevispina. The sequence continues at coordinate 13,238 of JAMKCH010016680.1, read as the reverse complement.
TTAACTTGTGTATTTCTACAAGCACACTATTTAACATGCATCAGTTCTATAAAGTATGTAATGTAGGGGTTTTTAATGTTATGTAATTACTTACACCAAAAAATGTCAACACTTTCAGCGATATGTACACTTAAGCGAAATGTCAGGCTAATATAATTTGCACACTTCAACATATTATAAATAATTTTAAATGTTTTAAAGAATGTTTTAGAAGAGTTTTTAAAAATTATATGACACTATATTATTGAATCAAATTAAAACGTTTAATAATATCCTCCGTAATGATTTGCAGGGCCTTTTGATCGGCCCCCACGAGAAAAATTGAAATCATGATGGTATATAGTACACATTGTGTCTTGAAATAAGGAGCCAGTGAAAGATTAGTGAGTGCCATAACCAAACCTTTCATCTATATCTGTTCAAGATCCGCCCCATTTTTTAACGATCGTTACGCTTTTTATCTACTGGACCACGATATAACCTATTTTCGGACTCAGGAGTCCCTAGACTTCCTTAGGACAACCTGTTTTTATCTATTGACTTTTTAAAAAGTCATACAAACGTCACCAATGCCGAGCGACGCGTCACCAATGCCGAACAATGTGCGATCTCTCCATGGGCAACAGTTATTAGTTAATTCTGCTAATAAGTCAATCAATATGGCCTTATATATTATTTCTATTGTCTTTCTTTCAATACCGAAAGACAAATCTTTGAAAACAGAACCTAATTAAAAATAGCCTGTTAGTACACTTAAAGCGAAAACCAACTCACTTTTTTTTTCCGGCAAATAGGCTCAAAGGGCAATGTGGTAGCACGAAAACTATTGATCTGACAGATTTCAAAGGTCTGCTTAATTAACCATCCTAAATTAATCCTAAGAACCAAATCTGAACCGTATAGGGTTTATGGATATTTGTATTTTTTGTGGTTATTTTGACTGGGATGATCTAAGCACACTATCAAAATTGGGCTATTCCAAAACACTGTGAAACCCGCCTTTTAGAGGAATTGGGAATTCCGACTTTTTTTCAACTGTTGAGGCCTGGACTCCGAACTTTCTTTCTTTTTTCTTCACAAGGCTGTGGAATCCGACTGTTTCATTGGTCACAAGGAATTTCCGGACTTTTTCATTATCACAGGAATTCTCAGACATTTTTCATGAGCAAAGTTTCCAAAACTTGAATTCCAGAAATTGGTGATAACTATAGATATCCATCCACTTTGACCCATCTGTTAATCCTATTTTCCTCCTCAGCCCCTACATCACAAGTGTTTCCAGGATTTCCAAACTTTTCTGTAATATTTTTCTTCTATGCCTCTATAGGGTGCAGATTTTTTCTGGAATAGCCTCATTTTGACATTTTTGTTTTTTTTCAAAAAACACATTATTTAATGTTTAATTCCTACAAAAACTTACCGTTATTTAACATGTCTCATTAAGCTACAAGGCGCAGAATAAAATGTATCGTTTCTGCAAAAAGTCAAACACAATTGTCAACAGGTTTCATTATTTTATATAAACGCATTTAAGATACTAATTCATTCCCTCCCGCCAGGTTCTCCGCTAATTAAAGATAGGATAACCTCACCGAAAGTATAGATTTTAAAAAGCTTGGGATAAACAACCTCGTGTTGTCATAAGATAAAGAATATAACCTCATATTGCGCGGTGCTTAATAAATCATGACAGTGTGCATGCGATCTATTATTATTACCAACTCTCAATCACCGAAATCTGGTTATTTCCAGCCCTGATACAGCGGATGTTAAGGTGGAAGTGCTTACGACCGCGGTACTCTGCCCACTGTTCTCTGTTCTTGTTCCAAAATACATCGGCCTGTTCATGTGACCAAACAATCAATCTCCTGCAGAAACAGACCATTACACCCATAGCCACTTTTTATATTTCCTTCCCTTGTTGACTATGAAGGGCCTTCCCAACCCAACATAGTGTGTGACACATGGCCTTATCTGGACGGCCGTTTACACACTGCCACTTATCAGTTTACACTCAATTCATGTTCAAGTCTGTTTGAGTGACACTGTTATAACGTTTTCTTCTCTTCTTTCTTTGTTGCTTTAAGTCGTCAGGTAATATGTCTGTAAGCGATGGTCGTTTCTCCCCAGAGGACGGCCCTTTTCGAATCCTTGACGGGCCCTTTATGTCCTCTCTCGTATTGACGTTGTAGTTTGCAATGCTGTTTTAAACAGGGGGGGGACCCTCTGATTGTTTTGTAAGGTTGTCCAATTTATTATCCTGTAGCATTTTTTCTTTTGAAACCATGTGTGATGACAATGTTGTAGGTGCGCCTGCGTATGGCAGGTGCACCGATATCTTCGCTCATGCAAGAGCTTTCAATGAACGTGTCTTTGGACTTCTTATATACGTAAGTGTTTGGAGCAAACCCCTCTCTGCCATCAAGAGGTGATATGTCTGCCTAATAGCACATGCCGGTTCGGTTCTGGTATATGGTTCAGATCTTGAATATATCCAGGTTGCATGACCATTTCCGTTTCTCTGGGCTCTCATTTGTGTATGCCCAGGGTGTTGAACATGGTTTTCCTTTCTATGAGAATATACGTCTTTATCTGCAGGTTGAACTTGGGAGCTGCGAACTTTTTATGAGTATTCCTTGAACCCTAAACAAGTCCTGGTTCACCATACATAAGATCCTGCGGTATAATACGTTTCTCTGTATTGCTCTCGGACTTCATACGGGCTGTCATTTCCTTTAAATGCAGCAATGACATCATTCTTGCGCTTTGTGTTAAGGCCTTCATGTCTTCGATGAAATTGGGAATTTTGGCTGTTTGAAACAATGTCATGCCATCGAGATTATTGCATCGCGTACTTTCAGCCACATTGTTGTCTGGAACTGCATCTACTAACCCAATGTCCTCAACATATGTTAACACGGCAGTGATCCCATATTTCTTGTTGTTTATTGTTCATGAAGTATCTTCGGAAATAGTGGCTATTTAAAAGGATACTCCTTCCTTTCCAACGGTCCCACTTCAATAATGCTCTAAGGCATTCTGTGTACTGCGTGACGTATGTTGCACAGTGAAGAGACCTTGCGAGTGTCATTTCCTCTGATATGTTTTCGCGAGTATAGAACTGCAAACCTTTTCTGAAAGCTTAAGCTTTTCTTAATATGTGTTCCTAAGATTTTTCTCTATATGTGTGAGACACAGGAGCCCTGTGCATGTGGAAACGATTTTCAAAGCAAGCTTGCTATGAAAGCCCGTAGTCTCCATCAGTATGTGATGCGTCAAGGTTTCCTCAGTTAGGGCATACTGAGGAATAGTGGGCAAAAAGAACTTGTACGTAGCCCTCTTGAAATTGTGACTAACTGAAGGGGCCATTAAACAGGCCATTTCCCTGTTTGCTTGCTGGTAAGAAACATATTATATATGTTTACTCTTTTTTCGTGAAGATTGGTCCAAAACTAGCTGAATGAAAAATTACTACTGAGACAAGAAATATCACGAATATTTAATTAACCCACTTCAACATAATGTACATTACCTATAGTTGAAAGTGAAATAATCAAAATGTCCGAAAGTTCGATAAAAACAAAAGTCCAGGTCATGGATGAGATCAGTAATTCCTAGTTCAAAAAAAGTGCCAATGAAGTAAGTACCCCCTTTCCATGATTTTCCAATCTATCTCCTAACACCGGTCTTTACCAAATGAACTAAAAATAGCCAAAATTTGTACTATTTACAAAAAGGATGAAGTGGATGGTATAGTCAATTACCGACTATTTCGATATTGCATGTTCGCAAAGATTCTGGAAAGAATTGTTTTCAATAGATGTTTATCATTTATGACAAACTATGATCTTAAACAATAAGCAATTGGTGTAGGTCTCATACTTTCAACACGTTGGCTATTCCTGAAATTGCTCGATAAAATTTACAATTGCTATGGAAAAATAACGAAAAAACCTACTATGGGTATATTCATCGATTTTTCTAACGGCCTTTGATACTATCTAACCTGACATTTTATTGCATAAATTAGAACATTATGGCTTTAGAGGCATCGTCTTACAATGGTTTCGTAATTATCTTGGTGAAAGAACACAATTGTATCATATAATCGTACAAATATGAAGTTCAATATGTAACAGGTGGTGTTCCCACAAGGGTCAATCCTGGTCCTTTTGTCTATTAAATTTTTTTCCCATTTTTATATTAACGATATATTTAAAAGCGTCTTCAATCTTAAATTTCGTCTTGTTTGCTGATGACAGACCATATTGTATTCTGACAGAAATATTGCTGATAAAATACAAACTAAGTAAACACAGGAATTCAGAAAGTGTCAAACTGGTTTAAAGCGAACAAACTCTCAGTAAACGTTAGCAAAACAAAACTAATGATATGGGGACACCCATTAAAACGTCTTAACTTTCCAATTCATCTGTGAAGTAAACATTATATGGAAATAGTGGCTAACCAGGGTTAACAAGACGAATTTCTTGGTGTATTTATTGAGAACAATCTTTATTGGAAAATACCATATTGACTGCTTGTAATCAAATACAATAATCTAGATAATTGGTGTCCTGAACACGAAAAAAAAAATTTGTTCCCACATTTGTCCCACAAATGTATTCTACGTATCCATATATTGTCAATAGTATTACCCTACATATCATATGGCATCTTGCATGGGGTAGTACACATAAAAGATCTGTAGATTTTACAGACTAGCTTCCAGATATCTTCAAACAATATTGTACCAAACGATTTAGTTATACAACGTATTCTACCAGAAACAAAATTCGTATCAATGCAAAAAACAAAAATACGTTCGTTAAAAGGTGTGAGGTACTATGGCAGCCTGGATACTGAAGAATTTACCTACTGTTATCAAAATGCAACCGGGTTAATGACATTTTAGTATGGGGCCCAAAACCCCATTTTTTACCTGAACCCAAAAGTAGCGTCAGCACATTTTTTTTGGCTGTTTCTACCTCCTTGAAGACCTACTGATTGAGAAAACTGAGGGGTGCCAAAAGTGCACCCTTGAGCATTTTGAAATATTCCAAGATGGCCGCCAAGATGGCCGCCACCCCAGAAAATTAGCAATAACTCAGCTTCTTAAAGCAGCTATAAGGATGATTCTTGTGTTCTTGTATGGGTTTTTGGTGTCAGTGAATTTCCAAGTTGTACTTTTTCCCCTTTTTAAAACGAAAGTCTACCTATAACCGAAATCCAAGATGGAGTCAAAGATGGCCGCAACCAATATAATTAGCAATGATCCGGTTTTAAAGCAGCTATAAGGATGCTTCTTGTGTCTTTGTAATGAGTTTTTTGGGTCAATGAATCAAATTGGTTATCTTTTAACACTAAAGGTCTTCCTATCCGAAATCCAAGGATGCCCAAGATGGCCGCAACCACATAATTATAATTAGCTAGCTCAGCGTCACAGCTAATACAATGATGATGCTAGTGTCTTGCATAGGTTTTGGTGTCAAAGAATCCAAATTTGTACTTCTTTTAAGTACTTAAGCCGTCCATAAACCCGAAATCTAAGATGGCTGCAAAATGGCCAACCAAATTGGCTGCCAATACAATTTTTTTGCTGAGCTGTAATTCTCAGTCAGAGTACAGAGATCATGGATAGTGTCTTTAATTCGATTTTAATGTCAACGTGTTCAATGTGATATATTTATGACTCAGGGAAACTCAGGCTGCTTAGCACAAATTCTTTACAAAAGAAGCTCCAAACTGGCATTGATCATCCATCCTCTCATCCTGCTCACCATCCAAATGGTTTGATCGATATCGTTCTGGTAGGATAGCCCCTGAGCTGGTGAATGCTGATAATGGAGTTGCTACAGGAGTTAAGCAAATGAATGAATAAACCAAAGTGGTGACAATGGCTTTAAGAAAGAGCAAATTAGAAATGGGATTCGTTTCTTCAAAAAACCAGAAACTAATCTTTTCCAGAGTTGGAGGTGTTGATGACATCACTCACTGTGGATGTTAAAGAAATCTTCTGGTACGAGTTATGACCAATACCAACTTCCATGGTTGAGGATAGTGGTGATATGAGGATAACAAGGGACCAAGTCTACAAATGAAGAATAAGCTACAGATAGAAAGCGTCAGCTCAGCCAGTGAAGTCCTCGTATCGACGGATTCCGGGAGATCCAACATGCCAGTACATGGAAACAGTAAAAAGACTGTGTCGGGGTTCTCAGTACATCCAAACAGTTAGCAGAGCAGATGTCTTCCTTGATCTTGATAGGACTTTGGTTAGTATTAAGGTGCAACAAAGAGCGGTCTCGCTGGAAAGCAGGACGATAGACAGCACCAAAATAGCCTAAGTTGCCTCTGCCGACTCACGGCAAGACATTCTTAATAATGTGAAAAAAATACCGCATCGGACATATTTGTCAACACCGCTGCCGAACACTGCAACCTGCCAATGTGGTTCTCCACACAGAATGCGGATCATTTCTCAATTAGTGATCAGAAACTTTCGTCCACCGGTGGGACATAGACATCTCAAAACCCCAACCAATCAACAGCGTGCTGGCTCCACCGTCATACAAACATAATTTATTAGCTGCTGCTTCATACGCAAGAAGAAGAACACAACTCCTGGGTTAGTGTGAAGTCTTCAAGAAACAGCGCACAGTAGTACATCGACTTATTGTGACAGGATCTTTATTTGATAGGGAAAATACTCTTTCCCTAGAGGTATCCAAATTGGAAGGCAAGCTTTTGACACCCTAGCAAATGCCTAGAAGCAAACTAACAGTCATTGCTGTTTCCCGTAATAACAACAGTAAACAAAGGGAGAGGGAACAAACAAGAGATGAGTAAAGGATTCCCCAGTAATTGAGTTTCCGCCGTTCTTGGTTGAGAGCATCCTTGGAGTAGTCACCCCATTCAGGAGGAATTCTCTCCTTATCATATGAAGTTGTTTAGGGTAGACTTGAGTAGGGAAGACCTGATGAGTTTCCTTTCAGTCCAGCGTGATGCATGGCCAGAATTTAGTCTTGTCCCAGTGCGTGTATGTTGGTCGTTCACACATGTTCGGCAAATAGCCGATTTTTGTGTGTTGCCCGTCTGGTCGCTTCTGGTGTTCGTCGGTACTCTTTTCCAATGATCTGCCGGTTTCACAATGTACAATTTGGTCACATGATCCAAGGAAATGAGTAGATAACTCCAGGTTGGAATTCCTTGGGAACAGGGTCTTTAGGGTGTCCTAGTTGTTGTCGTAGAGTTTAGTAGTCTTAAAATACACCGGTAGATCTTCTTCTGTTTCGGCGTTTGGCCTCGACCTACAGCAGAGCCAAGAGGTTGACCTACATGATTCACCTCTGAACAAAAACCCCTGAAAGACCAGACATCATGTAAAAAAAGACAAGCGTGATTTCACTAGGTTAAGATCTACTCTGACCTCAAAGACTCAGAGATATGCTAGTATCCTTTGATAGAATCGCTATGCACAGCTGTTCCTATGAAGGAAGCCATCGACATTACCATGGACCGTATCAAGGATGACGTGACACTGCACTGTTGACAGGACATCATCCGCATCGTGACGTGAAAAGGATGTTGGGTTTTGTTTGACTAACACATACTTCATATTTGACGGTGACCTTGCTCCCAAACTGATGTGCTAACGATGGGTTCTTTCGTTTCCCCAGTGGCTAACCTGTTTATGGAGTCCTTTTGAGCAGGAGGCCTTCTGACTGCACCTAATTCCAACGCGCTAAGGAAACGTATGTGGACGACACTTTCGTGTTATAGATCGAGACCGTTTATCGTCTTCTTTGACCAAATCAACAGTCTTTCGCAAGGAGGTCATCAATTCACTCGTGAAGAGGAGACCAACGGACATATCGCATTCCTCAATGTTGTGGTTGGATGAAACATGAACTTATCTTGAACAGGACTGTCTATCGCAAGAAGACCACGCCGACAACTTGAATTGAATCGCAGTGTCTGTGACTCTGTCCAACCAGGCAAATGTGAATTGTCGGTGAATGCAAGAAGGATTGTAACTGTCAAAATAGTGGACTTTAAAATTAAAGATGTCGGCTGAGCCAACAGTGACAAGACGAAACCAGAATAATTTTCCAAAATATTTTTGTATCTAATTCGTGTTATTTAATTATATTTTGCAAAATTGGCACAACCTTTTTTTATGTCAGCACAGCGACGCGGCATTCCAACCTTTTCTGTTTGACGTGTTTCCAAAGAGTAGTTAATATTGTGGATATGTTATGCGATATATAAACTTGTGTTTTGCCCACTTTAGATTACCCTTATGACAATCTTCTCCATATTATATTTGAATGTTTTGCCAATAAAGACCACCGTAATGACCGTATGAAGACAATGTGCACACCTTTATATTGAAGCTTTTGCCAAAATATGGACGACCTTAGTATGACAACCTCTGGAACATCTTTATATCTGAAAGCTTTGCCAAACTTTATAGATTACACGTTCATTACAACGTTTCCATTACTTTCATAGTTGAACGCTTTGTTAAATATAGAATACCCTATTATGAAAACCTGAACGAAAATCTTTGTAATTGGATATTTCTGACAACTTTAGACTACTCGATCATGACAACTACTTATGGGTAATTTTCATACTCAACTTTGCAAACTTACCATATGATGACAATATGTACATCATCACCATACATGAATGCTGTGGTAACTTACAGTAAAACTATTAATGTAAGTTTGTGGCAAATATATCACAGTTAAATGGATTGACAGCTTTAAGACTACCTTTGTGGTCAACTGCTCCATATGATATTTGAATGCTTTGCCAAATTGAGACAAACTTATTATGATAACTTGGGCATTCGTATTCCACCTGTATGCCATTACCAACATGTACTTTTAGTGTAAAGAAATGCTGTAATACTTTCAAAGAGGAGAAATTTGATTTATGATACCATACCTATAGAAAGGCCACCACAATTACAATCGCATATTTGCTTCAAAACCCTGAGACATTGCTATTATATGGTGTGTGCGCATTCTTGGATTTCGATATAGAGAAGACTTTAATGTTCAAACGAGTCAAAATTTGAATTCATCGCACCAAAAACCCTACAAAGGACACAAGAATTCATGCTTAGGAGCTGCTTTAAAAGGATGCGATATTGCTAATTATATGTGGGGCGGTAGTTTGGCGGCCATTTTGGATTTCAGTGTAGGAATAATTTGGGATTAAAAAAAATAGTTACAAATTTGAATTCAGTGACACCAAAACACATACAAAGACACTAGAAGCATCTTAATAGCTGCATGCTTTAGAAGCTGAGTTAAGTGCTAAAATTTATGTTGTGGCGGCGATATTTTGGCTGCCATCTGGATTAAATTTCAAAATGCTCAAGCGTGCAATTTTGGCACCCCTCAGTTTCTCAATACCAGTAGGTCCTCAGGATGTAGAAACAGCCAAAAAAAATTGTGCGAACGCTATTTTGGGTTTTTAGTTTTGGCCCCAGACTATTTAAAACTAAACCTATAGAAAAAGAATGATGTCCACTATGATGTCTAATTGGCTTTAATAGTCTTCATACAGTGCTACAGTTCAGTTATCTGCTCAATCTACTTTATTATGATCATTGCACAATGTCAAATCTACACTCTCAGTACAGGTTATTTTGTATGTACTTTTTTGTGTTATTATTGTTTGGGGGACGATTACTTCTGGCCTTTGGTCTCTCTGTCTTCCCCCCCCCCGCCCCCATGTCACCAATTCATAATGTAACTGTATCTTATATTTTATCTACCCTATTGCATTGCTGTTGCGTTGGCATGGAAATAAGTTGAATGAATTGAATTGAATGAATATGAATATGTAATGACTTCGTAAAATGCTCCAAACCTTGAAAGTGGTGTCCACGTGAAGTAACCACTGCATGGAAACGAATCGTTACAACAAAAGGTCTGGATGTTTTCCAGCTGTTTGTCACTAAAACAACGTGACATTGCATTCCCAGCACAGTTTGTGTCCTTATGAATGGGTTCCAGCCATCATTTGAAGCAGAGGAACGTGGTGTTCTTGAATTGGTCTGCTGCTTTTGTTTTTGCCTTAAATGTCTCTGACGAGTAACGAGCTGGTCGGTAAAGAACGGGCCTTGCACATTGACTTTTTGGCCAACATTGTGCCTCACCTGTTTGCCACTTTTGGTATTATGTATTCCTCAACTATTAAGTCCTTCGTGCTTGAGACGTGTGGTGTGTCTTAGCGAGTACAATGGGGTTGCCTTCTATTTGTATGACAGTTTTGGTTGCATTTTTGCCACTTTATGACGCATTAAATTCTTGTTTTGTCATTTTAGAGTGTGGAGTCGGAAGTAGGCCCCTCCACTTCGGCCAACACTGAAAGGAGGTCCAGGACCGTTGAATCGTTTGAAACGGACAGATATTCTTTTTAGGTTATTCCTTCCCCCGCCTTTTATATACACCAACGGCCTCTCATCTGATTTGGTAACCCATTCCCATTTGGCAATTTGTTCCTATTCACCAAAAAACATTTGGACCGTTTGACACTTACAGATCTTCCACTAACATATGTCATGAGTCTATATTAAAGATCACACAAGCCGCCCTGAAATGTAAATGTTTTTCTTGGTGAAAGTGGGGTAGGCTCCCTGCACAATCCAAGCACCTGTGGAAAACATGACAAGACACTCAATCAGCACACTGCACACCACATCTTAATCACGAGTGGACCCGAATCACAAGTGTAACCCTTGTATTTGTATTCTTATGACCTCATTATCTGGTGTGCAAGTTTTTTACTACATTATTTCAGTAAAAGCCGAGCTCTTAGAAACCCTTCTTTTGGAGTTTCACTTTAAGAGCCAACCCATGGGCCATAGCTTGTTCGTACTAATTTCCGACTACAATGGCATCTAGTTCCTTTATGGGCCCTACTATGATAATGCATGACATTTACATATTTAAGTCGTGCATGTTCACTCACTCTCAAAAACAGGGGGGGCCGGCCAAGATAGCGTTCGGTTTTTGCCGTTCCATAGGTTCAGCACGTAATCACGAAACTTGACAAATATTCTAAAGTCGAAAATATTTTTATAAATAAATATTTTTTCCACTCAAAACCGTTGGAGTTGAAGATCAATCCAGTGAAGTTTTTCTTTGTATGAATAACGGTACAATCGGGATCCATTTTGAACGAAGCTTGTTTGACCTCATGTTTTCAATCACAGGGTCACCGCTATTATAGCTGCGACCATGTAACCAGGCCGGTACCAGGTAGCCTATGCATCACCGTGGAATCTTATTCCTTGACCTGCATGTAGCAATCCTCTCATGTCCGTCTTTAAAACGATTTGATGATAGTTTTGCAGCAATTATGCGCCACCACCGACTAAGCAAGGCAATTTAGAATCGGTCGTGGCTCCCGTACGGTATTCCCCACTCGCCACTCACTTATCTATTTATAGTGCTTTCAATTTCCGGTCCACTGTTTCAGCTCGTCCAATGCCCGTTCTCAGGTTATGCGCTATAATTAAGCTTGGCCGCCACCCCGCCTTCTCTCATCCCTTCCCTTGAAGCTCCCTCTTTGTTTGGCCGTGGGGCGCTTCAAGGGCCCTTAATCGGTATTTAAATGGTTATTAATGTGTACTATAAACATGTATTTTTGAGTTAGCACAAAGTTGAAAATATATTGATCACTCAGCATTTGTAGAATTCACAACAGATAGCAAATACAAACTGTCCCTTTTCTCTGTGCAGTTCTCCTCTGGAATTTAATGCAGACTTTTTATGTACCCATCTGAAAACTAACATCTTGCCTGCACTGCACTTTACCCGGCCTGGGCCTCATGGAAGAACAGGGATATTTTGTGATATCCATCGAATGAATAACCCAAGTTAAAGACGAAATAGGCCCATGCGTTTGTATCACACAAAAATACTGGTGTCATTGCGTTTTTCCACTATTTGTTCTGTTCAATTCACCATATCACAAGAATGCATCGAGACTTCACATGCTTTTGTCTCTTGTAAGCTACTAGTAGTACTAATAGTCCTGAAAATATGAACCATGCAGCTATCGTCCTCTATCGTTGTTTGAATTTATGGTTGTGGAAGAGGGGGAATGGAGGGGGAGTGCAGCTCACAAAGTCTGTGGGACTTGCTGCAATTAGCCACTATAAATCTCATTAAGGATCGAGCGAGAAGAAATTCTTTTTGTTTGCTTCGAGCAGCCTCATCTTGCTCATCTTGATCGATCTATTCCTTACCTTTATTCTGAATGGAGAGTGCTAAAACAAGGAACTTGTCGAGACCTTGCATTGTTCCCATTATGTGTGCATTAATGCAAAATCATTCTGGCTGGCCCAGACGTACCCGACCCTGCTTCAACCACCACTAATCTCTGTATTATTACAACACCACACCAACATGGCAATTATTCCTTGAATAAACTCATTATTGGATAGATAATATGTCAAAAGGAAGGACTTCGTAAAGGTTCTTAAAGAAATCCACCAAATGCTTCAATTATAGAGTCTGTTACAATAGCAAACCCTTGGTCATCCGCTCGCTCCTTTGCAAGCATTGGAACCACTAACTAGCATATTGTTGTGTGTACAACCATACAACCCCCCCCCCTATTGATCAACTTTAAAAAGATAAAGTGAGCCTAGACTGCTAGTATAGCTGAGAAAAATAACTTAAATAATCCAGTGAAGCTGGAAAAATTGCAATAGAAGGCTTTCACACACAATGCCATTTCGTTTCTATTAGTCCCCAAAGCCATAACTAAAAGTCCAGAAAAATCCAAGTGGTGAAAATACGACTAATTTGCATAAATCCAAAAAGGCCACCAAAATGGCCGCCATCCTAAGATTTTTTACAAGGATTTTGTTATTACCTCATTAAATTATATTTTGGCACCTAAATGCCTAATTTGTTATATTTATGAATAGCATTGTATGTCTTATACAGACCCATTCATGCTTAGCATAAGCGTACTTTATAATTTGCATAAAGTCAAATGGCCACCCAATTCTAAGACTTACACTATAGTGTTATAATTGCCTATTATTTTGGCATTTGGGCACCAAAATGTTAAATTTAATTACTTTATGGCTTTATTATATTTTATTTGTCTAAGAGGCACCATACATGCTTGGTAGCATTATACTTAATTGGCATAAATCTAAAATGGCTGCCATTCTATAATTTTGGTAGCAAAATGTCAAA
>JAMKCH010016679.1:0-24197 GCA_023653785.1 Ophioderma brevispina | reverse complement strand
CTTTCTGCAGATTTTTAAGGTTGATAATAATTTTCATTCCTATGATATTAACTATCGAACATAAGCCTAATTTTCATGCCAGAAAGCAAAAGGTGGAAGTTGGGCATTATGCTTTTATTCATCTGCACCTGCATTAACCGGAAATCTAAAGGTCGTTTTAAAAATGTTCATAAATAGTCTGCAAGAGTATCTTTCTGCAGATTTTTAAGGCTGATATAATTTTCATTCCTACGATATTAAAGGGGCAACCGAGAGAATTTTGAGGCTTCCACATATGTGTCATAATAGTATTTCCATATAGATAGACGCTCATAGTTTCTTACCCTGTATGGCTGACAGGAAATGTCTTAAAGAGAGGGAAAAGAGAAAAAAGGAGATTTTGATTTGCTATATTCAATATAAAACGTAGGCTGAATTCGTATTGCTCCTATACAAAAGGAGAAATTTCACAATTTTTTGTACCAAAGAAACATTTTTCAGCATTTAAAGGGGGATGGCTCCCGCCGATTAAGGATATGAAGTTTCATCTTAAAGATTGTCCTTTACTCCAAAACCCATCTGTAAAGTTTCGCGCGATATTCATCCGTTTTGAAGCGAGAGCTAAAAAACGTGGCTTTTGTAAGCCCCATAGAGTACTGTGTAAATAATATTGGTCGACCAAAATGGAGCACATTTTTGCTCATAACTTTCAAACTACACATCCTGTGGCTCTTAAGATTTCACAGGGTAAATGAGAAAAATAGTAGCTTTCTTCTGATACCAAAAATGTTGACCACTTCCGCAGTAAAATCGGGCTTCTGGGGCGAGGCTATTAGCGATCGGGCCGATGGACCTTTAACCCTTTCAGATGGCGGGATATTTATGATGGATCCAAGCTTTACATCAATGGCAAAAATCAGTCTTTTCGATTGTTTTTAGGGACACCTCATATGAAATCTTAGTTGTCACCTTTATAGTTTTTAATTTATTTCAATTTTTCCCCCATTTTACTTTTGTAGGTTCAAGTTTTCAGTGATGCACCCAGGCACACATGTATGCCCCATTGTGGTCCCCCACACTGTAGGTTCGTGGGCATTTAGGGTGGTTCAACCTGATGGGTGCTAGAATACGAGTCGCCAAGAAACAAGGTTGAGCGTTCAGAGTCAGAGCTGAAAAATTATTCCATTCAAACTTATGAACCAGGTTTGATGGCAATTAACACATAATTTTGCATCTCCAGGCGAAATATTAAAGCGGCATGGACATTTTCACAAAAATATGAAATTTCTTCAATTTGCTCTCAAGTGATAGTATAGGCCTTGGGAAGAACAGAGATATATTTTAAACATAAAAATAAAATACCCAAAACAGATAGGGTCATTGATATGAGGTTAAAGACCATCCAGGTAATTTGTTAGGCCAACTTTAAGTTTCCATAACTTAATCAAAAAAAGGTGTAATTACATGAATATTGCTTGACTCGTACTCAATGATATTAAAACCACAAAGGTTATAGACCGATCAAACAGTGTGCATAGCGCGGGAAACTGCATAGTGTGCGTGTTCTTGGTTAAACGCCATTTTCGGGTTGTATGCTGAATTAACATCGCGGGAGACGTTAAATTATAAAATCGTTCTGTTTACACATAAGGAAGCAGATTGGTCTAATCATTTCCGGGTGAGGGCTTTGTATATTAAAAGCGTACAACCCATGCAAAAAATATCGTTTTTGAAAAAATCTTGAGGTGTGCACTATTTTTCAAAATGTGCCAGTGTCTCTTTAATAAATATACATATAGTTAAAATTTCAAAAAACAAATATAAATTGTATGTAAATATACCATTCATTATGATATCTGCTAGGAAGCGAGGGACACCTTCTGACCTAACCCCTCTAGATAATATCTATCGCTCCTCTACCACCCTGACTTGATAGCTTATTTGGCAAAGTGTCGTCTAGTAATATGAAGTTGCTGGTTTGGAAAATCCGGCCCAAGCGCACATTTTTTCAACACTAATTGCACTGTACATCTCCAGGGAAAGATAAAGACACGAACTCTTTTTGTTGCCCCTTTTTCAACAGATTCGTGGCAGGGGAAAACTAATATATTTGATGACTCGTTTGAGCACGAAGTTTGGCAGGAAGCGTGACCTCGAGGAGACCATTCTCATAGTTATCTATTGCAATCCAGGATTCACATCATGACAGAAACACATGCTGACTCCTATTTAGAAACACTGTCCTTTGAGGAATAGAACACTACACTTTACACTGCCTTTGAGGTTCTCAAAACTCCTGCCTTCAAACTCAATGCTGTAAGATATCTTTCGTTGTCTTCTGCTTTTGTGTCCTAATAGTGCCTAAAAATGAGCAAGAAAGTAGTATTTAAGGTTTAGGAATTTATGTGATAGATGTGTTATAGATGCAGTGCATTCTGGGAAGTCTAGTGCCTTGCTGTTCAAAGATGGACTTTTCTATATTGCCAATACAGTACTTGCATTATGCTTACAAGTACCAGAATGAGTTAGGCAGTCTCCAAGACTGGATTACTGGTATCCAGGAGCATTGTAAAAGAATTGATGACAATCAATCCATCACTGAAATCTAAATGTCAAGATAATGATAATCATCAGGAAGGCGGTAATGTTACGATCCAAAATCCACATTTGCCTTCATCTTTGAATTTGCCTTTAGTTATTTTTTGTACAGTGATGTTCCCCTAATTTCTGCAAGCTCATTCGTGTGAAACATTTACCACACCTCACAGCTTTTGGACTCGATCATTTATTGCATTATCCGCCATTTTGAATTTGGACCAATATCCTATATTTGTGGATTTCGAAACCAAAGACGAAATTTTTTTTTTTTCATTTTTTGAGTATTAATAATCCGTATAACAATTATCTTTCATATAAACATCAATGGGCTTGTCTTCACTTAATTTTTCTTCTAATGACTATTTTTGTGTTCGCCTGAAAAACCAATAGCTTCATGGCCGCCATCTTGGATTTTCAGCCCCAAATTTTCATAATTGCCAGTTTTGTTGTATTTGAACCATAGACGAATTTTTTCATCAATTTTTTCAGCCACAAGTTAAATCTATGACAATTATCTTTATATAATACAAGAGTTATATGCTTGTCTTCGACTTAGTTTATTAATTTGAATAAATGATCGATCAGTTCTTCTATGTCACGAACAACCTGTGGCATAGTTTCAAGCACTTGTTTGCCTCAGGGTTCAAAATTTCAGCAGCCATTGAACCCGTTGATATGCAAGCGTACTTCTGTTAGCGTGATGTTATTAGGTCACTTTGCAATGCATTGTGGGAAAACTCTAATTGGTCAATTCTGTGGTTTTGAGAGGGAGGGTGATGCTAAACATTGCTTGGAGAAGTAGCAAAAAAGTGTAGCTCCTCATTTAACTGCACAGTAGATGTATAGTCTCATGCCCAAAACTTGGTGGGGCTCCTGCGGAACGTATACTGCAAATACTCACCACAACAAGTCTGGTGAATTTCATTTCAGGTTGATCGCTGCTTAGTCAGCTATTTTTAGTATGCCCTGAGCCATGATCTTTGATAGGAATTCTCCAATTGGCTAGCCTTTAACAATGTGCAGTTCATTCAAGGTTCAAGGCAGGGCCTAAAGTAAACTTACTAAAATCAGGGGTGTGAGAGGCCATTGACCAAAAAATGAGGAAAAGGAGTAAAAATGCCAAAAACAGGCTGAATACCAAAGAAAATGTAAAATTTTGGCACTAACAAAATTTCAAAAACGAGGAAATCCTCTTAAACGAGGAAATTTCACACCCCTGTAAAATGAAATACTATGGCATATACAACTTATGAAGAATTTCTTGCAATGTTTTCAGTACAAGGACATCCCATCAACATATCTAGAATTTTTAAATATGCTCTTCCGGTCGGTCAATGTTTATTTGACTCAAGATCTTGAGTAAATATCAACCAATCAGCGACGAGCTCGTATCGAACTTCAGCAAACTTGTTGGGTGAGTATTCGCAGTAGACGTGCCCATTGGGCCACCCACCAAGTTCTGGGAATGAGGCTAAGTAGGGTCTTTAATAGCTGCACGAGAAAACAATACTAAAGTATTGAGAAATGATCAGATAAAGTGCCAAGTTGAAAAAATTGTTCCACTGCCGCTGGTTCAGATTCACTCTGCCGAGAAGTTTTCAATCTTGGGTCTGCTGTAGAAATCACAATGTGGAAATTTGTATCTTAGAACCTATAAATAATTAATGTATACATATGTTAATTAATGCAAAAACATTATTGTCACCCACTTATTAACAAAACTTTGCAGTATTTCAGTGGAGAATGTACAACTCTCAGAATTGAAAAAAAAATCCCAATGGTGTTGATTTGAAGCATTTAGGTCTTTCAAGCAAACGAGACCAAAGTAATTGAACAATTTTTCTAACAGGGGTAGACCAAATATTGTGTATTTAATTAGCATGCAAGGGCCAGCATTGTAAATTGCTGTTTGGGTTATTGTTGGATAATTACAGGGGATAGGGTTAGGCTACAAGTGGGAATATGGGTGGGTGGGAGGAAGCGATTGCTAGCCAAATGAATTAGTATGTTGCCAATAAAATGTGTACATGACCAGTATTACAAGAATATGCAACGAAAGAAATGTTGTTAAGTGTGTGAACAAGAAAGAGCAAATAAGATGGAACAAAATCAATGAAATTTATGTCAAAACCAGGATGGTTTTATAAATCTTTATATATGTCAAACTCCATTTTCTTCCCCTTCCTCCTTGCAGTTTATGTAAATGCCACGATTTGAAGGTCACAACACCATTAAGCCTCGCGAATGCTTAAAGCGAGCAGCCTTTTTACACAGCTCCACAAAAGAGCGGCATATCTTGACACATGCTAAAAGCGTGCATCAAGGTTACCTTATCACTGCACGGAGGTAGAGAAAGAGACTATAGTAAAAAATATGAGGCTTCTGATTTATTAGGTATTTGGGATTTAAGAGATCTTTTTTGCTCAAATTCAGCAATCTGTGGTTATCTGCTCTTAGCATCCGGCTATACTATTTGAAATCCACACTCCCCTGTAGAAGACTTGACTTACATCTTCCACAGAGGGGGTGTGTATTTCAAATGTAGTTGCCCAATGGGCTCTACTATTTGGAATCTATACTCCCTCTGTAGAAGACTTCACCATCTTCCACAGAGGGAGGTGTGTACTTCAAATGGGCTATTCTATTTGACATCCACACTCCCCCTGTAGAAGACTTGACTTACATCTTCCACAGAGGGAGTGTGTATTTCAAATGTAGTTATCCCCGGGCTCTTCCATTGTAATCATTACTGCTCTTTCCAAGCCTGTTGAGCATGATGCCCCAATTGGGAGGTTCATATTCTCCTGTGTTATTCCTTCAATGACTTGAAAAAACTTCGGCACAGCCACTGTTAACACAAGCAAAATCAAGTGGTAAAAATGCCCACAATTATCAGAAATACATCACGTCTACAGAGTCAACTGTCTTTTCCAAATGTCTTTATGAACCTTGTATACAAAGCAAAATCTCACAAATTTGCATGTAGTTTGAATCGGAGAACATGAAAATAGTTGTTTTGCAGGTCAGTGGTACAATCTAAATTTCGCTCCTTTCTGACTTCCGTGACGTACTACCTTCATGAGATATTTGTGCCAGAAGAGAGAAGAGATCTACTCGTCAGACAGTGAAAGATCACAACATTAACAAATTTTCTTGCCTTTGAATCCAACCAAAAGATCAATATTTACGAATGTAAACAATCAGTCACTTATACCACCAGTATGAAAGTACACGCGGTGTTGTGATTTGCTGTGTGGGACGGAAGTTTTAGTCTGTTGCCATGGATGGAATTGTGAAGTGCACTAAGATAATTTTAGCACTGCACGACAGAAATTTGTAAAATAACGCTGGCTGCTAGTGGTCTAGATTTTTAATTTACGTCATAGGTCATGCATGAGGCAGCACCATAGCAATTGTGAATTACTGGCAATGGAATTCCTCTTTTTCTGTGGAGCACATTTTTCACAGTCTCAGCTTCAGTTTCTTCAGTTTAAACAATCAAATGATCTTACACTTAATTTAAGTGCTTTGAAGGTTTACACCTGGCAGGTGTAGTGGGGGACGCACTATGACGACCCCCGGGAAATGTTGGCGTCATGAGGTGGGTCATTTACCACCACATTCGTGACGCAGGGTGGGTACAGTCCATGAAAGCCTTTGGTCCGTCACAACATTGAGAATAGGTGGTAAATGTCCGTCATTTACTCTGGGTTCGTTAAATGCCCGTCTTCCTTCAATACGACAGGAAAAAAAAAAAATCAAGGGTGAGTGCCATAATCGCGATGGCGATAATTGCGATAATTTTTTCATAATATCTGATGCAATATTTTGTAGGTCCGACGATATGGTGACGATAATTCTGAGTAATATCTTTGGCTATAAAATATTCAAATTTCATTCAAGATTCTGGTCAGGACTACCAACAGTAAAACTATCATATATTCACTTATTACCTGTGTTGTAAATACTACAGTGTAATCGTACGTCATTACCTGTAGGGCACATTGTTACATATATTTCAGTGGAGGAAGGACGTTGATCCATCCATATTGGTAAAATGTACCAGCAAATTATTAACCACGATGTCAGGCCCACAGCATTTAATGAAATCGTACCAAGATATTTTCGATCTACACTGGACAGTATCACATTTAATTGTACATGTTCGGTGTGACACGCGACCCGAAGTCACACCTGGCCCGGGCCGGTCCACGTGCGCTCATATCTAAGGTGCAGCCACGGTACCCAGGTGCCGTCATTGAAGGGAAATTTCCATGAAAAAAATGGGTAACTCGGCCGCCTGGGCGGAAGAAAAAGGAGAGAGTTGGAGGGGGGAGCTGTAAGTTTAGCTTAATTGAAGAGAAAATGTGAACAGAAATATTGTGATGACAGAAACTTCATGTGTGTTCGATTATAAATGTTAAATAATCTTGATATTGTCCATCTTGAAATAGTTCACTAACTTGGTCCATTAAAACTCCGCTATTGCGTGAGTATCGATTCGCTGCCCTTGCCCTGCCCTTGCCGGTGGTATGATATTTTAAATAATGACGTCAAGGAGATCATGTACTGTTTGACTATTCATTAGTTCATTCATAATTTTCAAGTAACGACGATTAAGCGAGTGCGTAATTATACCCATTAACAATGAGGTTATTATTACGTACCGTACTGCCGGTAACTTTATGGATTGTTACTTTGCTCTTTGAAATGATTATTTTTAATCAAATCCTTCACTATTTCAAAAAATAAACCCTGAGAAATGAGTAAATGTCTCATGAACCCATTTCAAGATGTTATTTTTGTGGGACTGGCTTAGGATGATATAAAATACAGCGTTTACAATCGCCTTTCTCGGTGCTATGTTGGGAAATCCCCAAAGAGCTGTCTGGACCTGGTACTGGTGGGGCAACGGCAATTTTAAGGGGGGATGGGTTGTGCCAATTTTTATCTTCCACGTGCATTACAGCTGCTCGATTGACATGTGAAGGAGATACGTGAGCAGCAGTACACGAGTGTCGTTTTTTTTACAAGTAAACACAACACTAAAGTTTGAACGGACAATGAATTGACAGACGACCAAGACGAGAGGAAATGAATTGAAAGACTAAGTATGAACGTACCATGTGGGCAGAGAATAGGCAAGAAACATTGGGCTCAGTACATTCCTCATTGTTTTATTCACTCATTTCACTGACCCTGTAATTCTTCTGTGGATCACATTTACACACCCACCACAAACACCGGACATTGACATCCTCATGACTTCAAACATAAAAAACGGTACACTCCAATAGCGTCATTTGCTGTCGTTTTTTTTTAAACACATGGTTCCAATTTGTTAAATATGGCGATTGGGATATTATCTACCGTCAAGTTCTTGTATATAGTAAATTTGTTCGTCTGACGTCGGACGAGATCTTTAAACACCCCCAGCTGACATAATGATCACGACCCGTCACCTTTGACCGCTAATTTCATTGATTACAGAATCACGAGTTGAAGGAGGTAATCGCATGATATTAAGTGATATGCTCGAATTTCGTCAAAAACTTACGAGGTATTGTGAAAATATGGATCTAATTCTGCGAGTATAACAGCAAGTTGTTTAGTTTAAGTAAAGAAGGGTTTAGAGTCAGTGTTGGAATAGTTTATAATGTCCATATTGAGGTCCAAATAATTGAAATTGATTAAGCCAAATGATATCGTAATATCGCGATATTGCGATATTTTTAGGCCGCGATGTACGATATCAAAAATGGCCGCGATGCCCATCTTACCGTCGCCGCCGGATCATTCGGACAATTTCACTCAGTTCATGAAGTTCGTCATGAACAACGTGCGTCATTAGGACAGTTAATGTTCGTCATTATCAATAAATGTGTGCGTCACAAAAAGTATTTTGAGTCCGTCATTGTAAACAAAAGGTTCGTCATATTTGAGACACGGGTGCGTCGGATTGTAAGGTTAAATCCCCTCACATTGACAAATTACCCCATTCCCGGGGTCGCATAGTGCGCCATACAACTGACGTGTATTATGCATTGACTGACGCATAAAATTATCCTGTTTGAATTAAACATAAAACTGGGAAAGTTTTTGTTTTGAGCAGTCACAGCATTGAACCTGATCAGTAGTACTGTTATGTTGTGTTATATATTGTCTAGTTTGTTCTAGGAAAATATTTAGAAAAAATATTGCCTTGTAAATAGGCTTGCTTCCTCATGGAATTTATTTTACCCCAAAGAAATTACAAATATTATGAAGTAGATTTTAACATTAGTTTGTATTTGAATGTAGATGTATCAGTAAAATATACCTCACCTAGCAATACAGACTGTAATTGCAAGTGCAAATAATAATAGGTATTATTTGTACTTTTTTTCTTCAAAAGAATTTAAGGGCAATAATTCATGATCAAGGAGCCTGTGGAATCCAGCTCCTTTGAAAACTACAATTTTTTCACACATATGAAGGGAATCATAAATCTGGGAAAAGCTGGGCTGCATAGCCTGAACACGATGGGGCTTATAAAATGACAACCTTGTATTGGGCTATCAAGAAAAATTCCATACGCCTCTTATAGGAGGCACGATGGGAGTTGAGTGTATTATTCCTCCCTATGACGTATTGATTTGGCTCGATGTAGCCACACTCTGGTCATTGGTTCCAAAGTGGTTTTGTTTGTCATATGCAGTGCATGTAACATCATAGCATTGATCATGACCTGGATATGGCTATTCCAAATTAATTCAGTGCTCCCCAAGGTATATAAGGGGTAATGAATTCGTCTGGAATATAATCCAACCACAGTAGCAGGCATGTTCAACACATGGTTGTCATGTGGGCAGTACATGTGACACCAATGCAAATTGATCATGGGCCCGGCCGGCTGGCTGTTCCTACATGAATTTAATACTCCCATATGGGAGGCAATATATTCAACTCCCAGGTGGCCTTCACAGGGGGTGTATTGATTTCATCTAGAAGCCCATTGTTGGTATCGATGAATAGGTTCTATCATAGTTTTCAATGTATAGTGTTTGATAATTCCCTTGGGCAGGTGGCAGTAGACCTTTTCAAATAAGCAACGGAAACATTTGGAGCAAATAGCAAATTTAAGAGAGCGAACCTAATATGCTCGCTAGCTCATTCACAATCGCTTGCCAGCTATAAGAATTATGCAAAGGTTAAATACGCGTAAGTGCTGTGCCCAAGTTTCATGTGATGACCCGTTATCGGGCTCTTCATGTTTGCTGGGTAAACTTCATTTTGAAAAGTTTGATGCTTTGGAATTGTGGACACATCTTCCTTTTGGGTGTAATAAGACATTATCATAAAAACATAGGCCAGGAATCCATAAATCATAACTCAATTTATTGCTGCCAGCGTTTTTATACTTTTTGTAATTGTTTTGGAAAAAAGAAAGGGAAATTTGAGGATTATGTCAGCTGTTGCACGTAAGTGTTTAAAACTTGTGTTTGCCAACTTTAATCTATGCCAACTATATAAATGTGTGCTACTTAACAAAGAATGTATTTTGCTAATGGATTTAATAGATAATGTTAATGATAATGTTGTAATATATATGAATCAACCAGTGCAACAAGCAAGGGAGTTGACATTTGGGATTTGAAGGCTTTTGGGAAAGGTGTTTGAAAATAAACACTACCATGCCACCACTAAACCACCTCCACCAGCAGCGCCACAAGTGTTATCAGCAAAAATTTTGCTTAGGTGCACCACCAGAGGACAAAAAGTAGCCCAGTTTTTATGTTAATCATTGGTTTCTTTGGGACAACAAAATTGCTGCTACCCATGGCACCCACCGAAAATGTCACTTTGGAACCACTTTTTGACATCCAAAATTAGCCTAGTTTTTACATTAACTATTGGGTTGTATGGGGGGAAAATTGGTGTGTCCTTGGTGTAAGATATTCATGAGTTAGATTAAAGACTCTTTTACAGAATAAAGCTGTACAATCCTTGTAATCCTCTTATAGAAGATTTCATGCTAGGCTAATTTCATGAAGTCTTACATGAAGGATGAACCGGAAAATTGCCTCTACTCACAGCTCCCACCGAAAATGTTACTTTGAGAGCACCCAATTGGGCGGGAAAAGCATGGTGTTAGCAACACTGAATGCCACTCCACCAAAATGAAGAAATAAAAATGACTTGTGTACTGGTTGAATATTGTACACAAACCACTATAAAACATAAATTTTTCACTGCATGTTATAAATTATGAATTTGTGTAGAACAAATGTTGAGTGTATAGAGCAAATGTGTACACACGTTTTTGTACCAGAGAATGTGTGTATCTAGTTTCTGTGGTGTTAGTTTATTTGGAAATAATGAAAAATATATATATAGCATTTTTTTAGTTATTTAAGATGTTTCTAAGCAATATACAACATGTTTGTAATATAAACCTGTATTGTTGCAGTTTTCATCGCATGTTTTGTATTTAGTCGTTAGGAATATTTTGGCACAGTGTAATGTTAAATTAGGAGTAGAATTAAATTTTATTTTTATTCCTTAGAGCTGACCAGTGTTTTAAAAAAAATGTGCGCTTGGCCGGATTTGGACCGGCAACCTCCACATGTAGCACAGCGCCTTAACCATTTGGGTTAACAAGCCAGAGGTGGTAGAAAAGAAATAGATTAAATATATAGTCCAAAGTAGAATTTTTTGTCCAAACGCTAACTAAGGTGCTCTTTCAAAATGAAATCAACCATTTTTGACTTCTCCACAGCTCATCCCATATTATTGAAAACTTTCTCTATATTGCAATTTATTTATAAGCCTTACAAGTAGATATAATTATCAACTTATTTTACTGCCTTTATCATGTCAGAACAATGTGCCCTCTACAGTTTGAACAATGTGAAAGCCTTAAAAGGTATTTTTAGATAACTGACGTTATTTCAAGTGCCATTATTTCACACCTTAATTTTGCTTGCATAGAAATTTTGGTGGATCTTAATGAAAAACTCAGAAAATCTGAGCCTTCATATTCACTTTAATGAGATTGATAATTGGAATTTAACAGATTTGCTAGTGTATATTTTCATACTATCATACTATCTTTATACACATGAGGAAATTCATGCTGGATAATCTGAGCGGCTTCAAAGTAACTTTTTTAGATAACTGACACATAGTAAGTTTTGATAAATCCCCATTTCCCCTTTTGTACATCTACACATAATACAGTGCAGGTATTTGAGTGTATTTGAATGAAATTTCTAGAAAATTGAAAGCCTTCCACTTAGCTGTTTAGATGATAACCTAATAACTGCACATTTTCTCTTTTCAAACTATACTATGATAAATATCAGGTATTTAAATTAAAATTCTAGAAACACTGAAAGGCCTTTTAAAGTAGCTTTTCACAATCGTAGTTGCCAAAAGTTTTGATGCCATCTTTTTCAACTCAAATTTAAACCTGATACAAACAAAAAAATCAGGTATTTTACACAAATGATACTTGATAAACCAGAATTGTTTGAGGCATATAATTGAATATTTGCTCTCAAAGCTCTCAGATGCTGTAGAAAAATTTGCTCCTGCATTTAAACTTGTAGGATATTGTTAGTGTTGTCCTCGTTTTTTATTAAAATTTTAAGTAAAATACAAGCAAACAAACTCATCCATATTTAAGAAATGTTTCCATGAATTTCTGTTCTCAGTTCATTATCATCCAAAATATCAGACATGTTGCCTTCAATCTTGCCTGCAGGTGTTTCACTGTAAATGAACAAAAAAATCCAGGGATAGAATTTTGTGGAGAGCTCCGAGAGTCCATTTAGATTCTCGTAGGTGGAGTTGGCGAGAGTCTCTGATTCTCCACTAATCAGTTTGTGTCAACGACGTAAATATAACCCAGACCCGAAGATTCTCCCGAAACGGCGTATCCAAAATTGAGGTGCCCAAAAGTATTATAATGAGCATACGCACTTCATTATCATAGTTTTGGGTACCACCATATTTGGTTTACGTATCGTCGTATTTGGAAAATCCTTAATGCATATTTATGAGAGACGCGGTATTTTACGTTCGTCACACTCAGCGAGTGAAAACAACAATAACAACTGATGGCACATGCTATCACTCGGACTCAAATATCTCTTTTCCTAAGCAAAATTAACAGGGGTCATCGGGAGACTTTTTGTGCATTAGGAATGCAGGAATCTTTTTAGATACATGGTTTCTTTCATCGATTGGTTTTCGCATAATTATTGCAGAAAATCGGCCGATCAGACAATGGAACACTGGGGAATGCAACACTGTTAACATAACGCGTGCCGCACAGATTTTGATATGCGTGTGCTTGCGCCTCAACAGTGACGACACGCGCGTGCTTACGCAGCAACAACCACGGCGCGCTGTGTGTGAGAGAAATCGGTTACTGGCTTGGGCTATTCCACAATACACGCGATTCCCCTCTATGGTTTGTGTGCAACTTTTAGCAGATTATAAGAATGTAACAGGATTCTCTTGGATTCGTTTGGGGAAGTCTTTGCAAGAGTGGACTCTTGGACTCGTTGAAATTCTTGTCCTGAAAATCATCCAGTAATTGGTTCCGACTATCATCAGGTCTTTGAAACATACTGCTAAATTAAACAGGCCTTATTTTAATTTTTTTATTTGTATTTGTATAGATAGTAAACATGTGATGTGCAAATTAGTTTATTAATACTTGTATTCTTTGTTAATGTAGAAATAAAATTATTATTGCTAGATTATTACTATTTTTAGATACAGTTGTAAGATTGTTTTTTGTAACAAAACAAATTGTGTTAATTTTCGATATGTGCCTTTGATTACTTTCAAGATTGCTTCAATAGTGCTTTTGAATTTGAAAATGAAAAAAATTTGATTTGCTAGCATCATAGTGCTTTTGAATTTGAAAATGAAAAACTTGATTTAAAACCATATTTAAATATCAGAGCAATAATGTGCTTATGAACAAAATGTAACTGCAGTCGTCCTCCATTTCAACTCTTCGTCCAATGTACTTATTTTGATATCAAAATATTTCTGTATGACCTGTAGTCGTTCAAATCATATTTTAAAATACACTCTAAATGTATGTAAACCACAAACAAGCTAAAGAATTGTCTGTTTTTATCAATCAAAATTTGATATTATTTTGTAAAATCTTTTGAAACTTGACATTCTGCTATTTTTCAATTCCACAATCCAATTTATACAAATTTTATACATATTTTACAATTACTATTTTTGTGTCCTTCCATTTAGAACAAGCTAAGAGATACATCATATTGGGTGGTATTCTGAAAGGGAGACTAACTTTAGACCTGGGTTTAAACCAGGGTTAGTCCTACAAGAGGGGACCTTTTCCTTCCAACATACTCTGAAAATGTACCGTAACAGGTGAGAAAATTCCTTATGGATGGGCCATTCCGGCCCATCCATAAGGAATTTTCTCACCGGTTACATTTAACTTTCACAGTATTTTGAAAGAAAAAAGGTCCACTCTTGTTGGACTAACCCTGGTTTAAACCCAGGTCTAAAGTTAGTCTCCCTTTCAGAATACCAGCCTTTATGTCCTCTGTAATCATTGTTCAATATCTTGCCAGGACTTAAAGGGATAAGCAGCAATAATGCGAGAGAATAAAAAAAATGTGGAAATGCATTTTTTAGCTTTTAAATCAAAGATAAATGTGTACAATTCCATATAACTACTTTAATGTAGGAACAAAAACACCAAATAGTGAAAACATGAAGTATTTGAGGAAATTTGTCATACCGCCTCCCGCAAATAGATATACAGCGATGGCGTCTCACTATGCAGCTGTTTGCGGTTAACACCAGTACAGAATAAACAAATATCAATGATGTTTGTGTTTGAAGTCAAACACTGTGCAGGTCATGGTGCACAATATTATGCTTATAAATCTGGGTTATTCACAGGAAAGGTTTTTTAATCTCAAGTCGGAATTTTGATACGCACCTTTAGAAATTACAGAATCAGATAATACACAGATTCAAGCCAACCACCTGCAGGTTATGTTTGTATATCCATGACAGTAACAAAAATACCAAAATATGAATTTTGATGATTTTGATGGTTTTCTATGGGGGAACGATTATGATAGCAGGCAAGTTCAAAACAAGGTTTGCGGATTTCTTTTGCGCCTGTTTGTCCAATAAACCTTCCAAACGTTCTCGGTAGGTGGTCTACAACTGATCCAGTGAAATTTGAGAGAAAATCATATCCTAAAAAAATCATCTCCTGTCACTTTAACATTGTTTGAGATTAAAGGCCGACTCAGAGATTTCCAGATGAGGGTGCCCTCAATTTTCTAACAAATCATGTTTTTGAATGTCCATAATGCTTGTCCACATACTATTCACTGTGTGAAATAGCTAAGGTCAATTCTGTGGACTTCATATAGAAAATCACAACTTTGTAACAAAATTCCTGATCCAGAAATTTTGTAACACACATTATCCTATGGTACTGCTACACTGCACATAAATGTTTACTACAGTACATTAAAATGAAAAATCTGTTTCACCTCAAACTTTGGAATTGAGCCATTTAAGTGACTATCTTTAGTTCTAGTTGACTATTTTTAATTAATAAAAAACTTATTTCAAAATCTCTGAGTCGGCCTTTAATGTCAAACTTTTGCCTTTGTCTAATAATTTCTGAACACGAACATGACCTGCTACATCAAAAAGTACTGCATGTTGACTATGGCATGAACTGTTTTTTTTAAATTGATCCATATAATGGCTGCCAGAATTTCTCAGGCAAGATTGGGGTTCGCGCAGAAGCATAAATAAGTTCTTGACAAGTGTCACACGATTTGTAATTGGTCGAGAGGCGTGCGTCTATACCGCACTTTAATTTGCATAATACATGCTTGCGTTTGGCTTGCCTGAGAAAATTCTGACAGCGACTATTCACCAGGAGTACAAACAAGATGGAGGACTGTACCTTGAGAGCTTGATTGTTCTTTGTTACTCGGTTGGAGAATACCCGATACGATCGCTTTTTTGTAATCGGGCCGATTATGACCTTATCTGATTGGTATCGGCAAAGTTCTCATTTTTTACCGATTCTCTATACCGATTAAATATTAAAAATGTCCAAACTTGAACTAAAATTGTTCCAAACTGATAGCCAAACGGTGAAAATAATTCGAAACTGAAACATTGTTGTTCCTAACTTACTATTTTGCCATTTTAGTGGTTTTACCTAAATCGATCTGCAACTTTCTGGCAGCTTCTGGCTGTCAAAAACGGCGATGATAAAAACTAAAAAATACACAGAAAAAATAGGAATCGGAATGAACCGATTTTGAAATTTAAATGTTCAAATCTGTATCGGTAATAACAGATATTGGTGATCGGTTTGGCACTATACTACTCGGCGATACCGTATTGTTACATTACAACTATCTACTCCTGTCCCAGGAGTTTATTTATCGCCTTTTTCGCGGGTTTTTGGCCGTTGCTACACTGTGCTGCAGTGTACACACCACTACGCGCCTTTTGGATCGTTACATACATACAAAACACAAAAACGCGCCCGTGATTGGTTGATTAGCAGTTGTTGTTCAGCTTGTTGCTATGCTGAGGCGTGCGCACGGTCGTGACTTAGACGCGCAATTGAGAGAAAATAAACATCTGGCTACAGTATAGACCATTATGTGCTACCTATTTGTATTCACACAGGTTGATTTTCTATTGACATTTGACACTCATATTGCCTTTGTGGACTTTTCACCGATATTTTTTCTCATAAGCAAAGCATTTTTACAATTTAAATGAGTAGTACATAAGTTATGTTCTAATATGGATGTGCCTGTTTTTTATTAACTTAAAGTGATTCTTATTTTTTTCTGTATATTTTTTTTTTTTTTTTTTTTTTTTTTTAAAATAACACTTTATCAGTAAATTCTGAATTATTATATTCTACACTTGTGTATGTAAATTTGTTCTTAAACTTTGTACAACGATATAGTTTTCAGCATTTCTATAACACCACCGATTTCTTCTTATACTGCTTATTGATTTTTTTCTTATAAAAGCATTATTACATTTGCCAATGCAGCTTGTTTGTCCTATTTTACAGAGAACATTTTTAATGTTTAATAACTGCATACAAACATTGAGACAATAACATTATATATTGTACCATTGGATCTGAGCGTGATCAGGGATGGCTACCATAAAATGAGTTATCACGGTAATTTTTCTAGATTTCAGTAAAACATGACGCTTGCAACAACCAGCATACTACAATACAAACAAAAACACAATTCCTCCTATGAGATTGATTGTTGCCGCGAATGTCCAAATAGACTCCTGAGCATATTTTAATATGCTCCTGGAACATATTTATAATGTACAATGCTCAGGAGCTTATGGCAAAGATGCTCCTGGAGCAGTGGAGAAATATTCTATGTCAAATACTGCTCCAGTAGCTTATTTCCCATATGCTCCTGGAACATGTGTATGCTCCAGGACCATGTGGTCCAGGACCATATGCTCCTGGAGCATAATTTTGGGCCAAAATCTCATAGAAGCATACTGACTGCTTATGAGGGAAATGGTGCAAACTACCTACCCAAAGTGACCGGAGAATGGGTCTACTAGGTCTCCAGTCACTAGGTGAGGTATTTTGCACCATTTCACAAGAACAGTCAATATTTAATATAACATATAAAAATATTCTTGTCATTTTCATGGTTATGCAATCTTTTTTCATTGGTACTTTACCTTCCGCAAATTTCTGGATGTATTTGATTTGTGCTTGGTATTAACGCTATCTGTGTCACTGAGTAATTGCTCCGATGCAATTATTCACTAAATACTGGTAGTTGAAACCGAAAATTATCCTTTTTGGTCCACACTCTGGGAAAATTACTTGGTGTTGAAGTGAAAATAAGTACAAAACTTTCCAAAGTTGGTTAGCTCCTTGCAATCCTGCACTCACTGGACAGAGGGGGTGGCATTTCAAATGAGTTAGGCCAAGAAAAAAAAAAGTTCGTCTCAGCTTCCCATGCGGCCATAGGTTAAAAAAATCCATTTTACCCACATTTTCTTTTTTAAGGGTTTTACCAGAGATTTTTTTTTAACTCTTATAACTGGTCAAGAAAATTTTTTAAACATCAGCCCCCAAAAATTGCTAAAATGCAATTAAAATGAATTTCTGTGTAGCACATAGCTTTTTTGACCTAAAAGAAAAAAATGCATTTCACTTAGGTTTTGAGCTGCTAGGAAGCTGAGCCAAAAACTTCATTTGAATCTATATTCACACAGAAGGTGTGTATATTTCAAATGTAGTTAACCCATGAGACTGAATTATACAATATTGAAGCCTAAGGTGTGATAATATAAAAATATTAACTGAATTATAAGTGCAATGGTTGAATACAGTGACTCCGCTTAATTGGGACACATCGGGAGTAGAGAAAATGTTCCGATTAACCAGAAATCCCGTTAAGAGAAGTCCACACAGACCACTAGGTAGGAGCCATAAGGAGATTGGGGCATAAAAATATAAATGTAACCTGCACACACAATTAATGTTTGTTTATCGCCTTTCTGCATAACCATATGCCAATGAGAAAGGGTTAAAAAATGAACTTGCCCATTTAAAACATGACAGAAGATTTAGATATAAATGAAGCATACATATTTCAGTCAAATGCCAGTTGATCAGGGTTCCCTTTTATGAAATCAATGTAATTCCTAATCAAAAATGCGTCCCGCCCGATTATCAGATGGAGTATCCCAATTAAAAGGCAAATTTTACCACAAACGGAAACAGTTCCTGACAGCAGGTCAATTATTAGGATATCCCTTTATCAAGGATCCCCGATTAACCAGCTCTTCACTGTACCATCACAAAGTGAAAGATTTACTGTCCATTCCAGGAGCCGTTCCGGCGAGTGGAATGGGACATACATCTTTCACTGAGTGATGATATTTCTACCATCACACAAATTTAAGGCAGTTAATATTTGTTTTATATCACACTCTCAGGTTTTCAATATTTGTATAATATCACTCAGACAAATTCTTTTGCCTAAATATAATGTTAACTGCACATTTCATCATCACCAATTTGAGTTTTTTTGTTACAGCTGAAACATTGGTTAGGTTCACTCTATACACAAGTCGGCGAGTCTGAGGCTTGGCGCATGCATATTTTGGTTCAGTGCAGTGATGGCAAAAACTATCACACGGAGAGGGTGATGCTAAATCTATCAAACGGTAATAAACCAATGAACTGCTTGTATTTATGTATGAGTGATATAATAAAAACTATATCACATGCCTCAAATCACTGTAATCTTGATATAATACTTAAAGGGGGATGGCCCGATTTAAGGATATGAAGTTTTCATCTTGATAGATTGGCCTTCACTCCAAAATCCCATCTGTAAAGTTTCGCGCCGATATTTCAATCCATTTTGATGCGAGAGCTAAAAACATGATTTTGTAAGCCCCATAGAGTACTGTGTAAAATTAATATTGGTCGACCAAAATGGGGCACATTTTCTTTCATAACTTCCAAACCAAACATCCTTTGGCTCTAAGATTTCACAGGATAAATGAGAAAAATAATAGCTTTCTTCTGATACCAAAATGTTGACCACTTCCTGTAAAATCTGGGGCTTCTGGGGACGAGGCTATTAGCGATCGGGCCATGGACCTTTAATATTAGTCTCAGGTTACCCAGTAGACTGTTCTATTTTAAATCTATACTCCTCTGTAGAAAACCATATCAAAATTGTCCAGAGGGGGTATGGATATCAACTTGAACAGCCCATTCTTGCAAAATACTTTGTCTATGTATCTATTTGTATTGTGGTAACTGAAAATTGTGAAATATAAAGAATGTTGAAAAGTATCTGATGGTATTGTATTGTATTTTTGTGGCATGTTTGTATCAGAGTTCTCTGCCTTAGCAATACTAAATGGATCCTTGAAACAGGTCAGGTCAAAATTTGATATGCCTCAACTGGTTTCACAGTGGATATCGTTCTATCATGTCTGTAATCCCTGCAGGCACTATTAAAAAGGTCATTATGTTATTGTCTGGTCGGACACCTGCAAAATCAACAATCTACTTATGCTTTGTTCATCATCTAATAGGCAAAAATTATTCTGCTTTTGTTTATCCGCGTGTGAAAGTATTTCCGTTTAACAAGTGTGCGCCACGCGTACATCACTTACTGCATCTGCTGCAGTAGTGTTGCTTGCACTTGCGTCCGCATTATTCTAAGGTGTTAAGAGTCTTGCCTATTTGGTGATTTACAAATTTGTGATCAACTGAAGATTTTTTTTTGTAGACGCACTATATTTTCATTATGTACATCCTGTCATCTACTTAATCATTTCTCATTGTAATTATGCCACTCTACATTGGTGCTCTGTAATATCTTGTGTTGTTTTGACCTTGATACTAATAAAAGGTTTTTATACAAATAACATTGTATGCTATTATTTCTGTGTGCACTTGCCACTTGTACATTTGTTACTATTTCTGCAGTATGTCAGTAGAGCGAGGGAGCGAGCGAGGTTAACAATCAGGAGGTCACACCAATATGCATTATTTTCTTGTTCATGAGAAGGCAATAAAATTGTTGTGACCTCAATAGCTGGTTAAAGATACTCTGGAAAATGTCCTGATTTGAGGTCTAAATAGTGGGGGACTGTAGTGCACAGATCTTATGCGAGTGTGCAAATCTGGATAAAACTGAATTTTGGTACAAAAGTACTTTATGCATTGATAATCAAAAGAATTGATGGAAGCACTTGCCACACTCCTGTCAAGGCCCCCAGCTTGGAGTTCAAGGTTACACAGGGGTAAAAAAAAATAAAATGTTCCGATTGTGTTGAAAAGCACACCATAATGTTTGTCTGGTTACAAGGATTCCAAAAAGGTATAGTTTATACTACCTATGGCTTATAGTTTTGGAATTATGGGGTAAAAACTGTAAAAATGGTGAAAAAGTCAATTTTGGATTGTACAGGGGTCAAAAATTAAAAGTTGCTCCAATTTTTGTAAAATGTGGTTCAAGTTGTTCGTTCAGCTCATAGAATGAAATATAGGAATTGTTTTGACTATCTTAAAGGTCCCAGGAAATGCAAATAGAATTGACATGGTTTGTGTCAAGTCTACAAGGAGGGGCAAGAAAGCATTCAATATTTGGGTTGGTGATGACATCATTGGTGAAACTATTGATTTTTCAGAGAGTAATAGACAATTCTAGGTGACTGGTGTGAATCTATTCATGACACTGACTGAAAATCAATAGTTTCACTAATGATGTCACTGGTAGTGTATTCTTTTTTCTGGCCCTGTTTATTGGAATGGAATGTCCCGCAAAAGATTTGGAGTAGGTTTATCATCTCATTTCCTGGGACCTTTAAGTGTTTGGTTATTAACCAAAATGGTGAATAAAGTCAACAGCTATTGACAACTATTGGATTCTATTGACCTGTGACCTATTTTGTTGGATAAGGTGAAAACTAAGCATAACAGATATGGAAACTATTCATTATTTCAATCCTTTAACCTAGGGAAACAATTTGAAAAAAAAAAAAAAAAAAAACCCTGTTTATTGGAATGGAATGTCCCGCAAAAGATTTGGAGTAGGTTTATCATCTCATTTCCTGGGACCTTTAAAGACACTATCAGTGATTTGAAAAATATTTGAAATTTGCAGGAATAGCTTCAAAGTGAAGGATAAGTCTGTAGAATTCTCATAAGTTACCTTTTCCACCTGCGGAATTGACAGAAAAGGAAGAAAAAGGCAGTGTTCTATGATACGATTCCCCATTCAATTACGTGTTGTAGTAAGTGTCCGAACGGACAGTAATGACTAAAATTTCCGATTCTGTCCTTATTAGGTTGCTTCTGGTCTTATCATTTGCAGGGTATGTTAGGATACCTGTACTTGTTACATACATGCAAAAATCTGATTTTTGATGATTTTTTCGATTTTCTGATTTAGCAAATCACTGATAGTGTCTTTAAGTGTTTGGTTATTAACCAAAATGGTGAATAAAGTCAACAGCTATTGACAACTATTGGATTCTATTGACCTGTGACCTATTTTGTTGGATAAGGTGAAAACTAAGCATAACAGATATGGAAACTATTCATTATTTCAATCCTTTAACCTAGGGAAACAATTTGCACCACAAATCATTAAAGGGGGATGACCCAATTTAAGTCTTATCAATTTTTCATCTTGATAGAATGGCCTTCACCCCAAAACCCCATCTGTAAATTTTCGCGCCAATATTTCAACCCGTTTTTAAGTTAGAGCTAAAAACGTGATTTTGTAATCTCCATAGAGTACTGTGTAAAATTATTATTGGTCGATCAAAGTGGGGCATATTTTCACTCGTAACCCGGGCTCGTAACATCCAAACCCAACATCCTTTAACCCTAAGATTTCACATGGTAAATGAGAAAAATAATAGCTTTCTTCTGATACCAAAAGTTTTACCACATCCGGTAAAATCTGGGGTCCCTGGGGACGAGGCTATTAGCAATCGGGTCATGAACCTTTAATTGAATTGTGTGCTATAAAAAAGTCTGTGTACGTATTACTCGGGTTGTGACAATTAGCGACCCTGGGTCACTAGTGAGCCAGGGTCGCTAATTGTCACAACCCGTATTACTCTGTTTTAAGAAAGCGAAGACTTCGGAAAAAGTATAACCTTACATTTACTGGCATCACAGAATTTAATCTGATTTCAGACGTGTGCAGGGAATGTGGACAATAGTAAGATCATTTGCCTTGTATTTGTGCAAACTCATGGAAAATTACCCTAGCTGTCCAACAATTTTCAATGTGAATAATTCGCTGATGTAGAGCATGTTAGAATAAGACCGTTGACAGGTCAACTGGCTCACGCTAACTTTGGTAGGAGTCACATTGATCACAACACAAAATCTATGGCAAATCATAATTCGGAACAGGTAGGCTACATGAGCCAAGGCTTGAACCAGTAACCAATGGATACTAACATGCGCTACATCAGCGAATAGTTGCTTGGGTGACCTGCGACTAACTGTTCACTAACTCACCCTTCACTAATACTCTTTTACCCATTGATCAATTATCTTCATACTCGGAAGAACCACTGGGTCAAGACTCATATGGGGTGTACACGAATTGACCTTTGATGACCCCATGTGACTTTGACGGTTTATTGCATTTTGGTCGAATCCCATTTGGTCTAATAGCCATTTGGTCTAACTTCCAATTCGTCTAACCCCATATTGTCTATTATCCATTATTCTAACACCCAATTTATCTAACAACCAGAACGTCTAATATCCATTTGGTCTAATGCTCATCTAGTCGAATGCCCATTTTGTCTACAACCATTTGATCTAATAACCACAAACACCATTTGGTCTAATTCCCATTTGGTCTAATATCCATCTAGTCTAATATCCATTTGGTCTAATACCCAATTGGGCTAATAGCCACCTGTTCTAATATCCATTGGTCTAATATCCACTTGGTCTAAATGTCTACCTGGTCTTGGTCTATACCCATTTGGTCTAATTTCCATTTGGATGTTAAACACAAAATAATTGATTTTAAACATTGATTTAAATATTAGACTAAATGGATATTAGACCAGATGGAATATTAGACCAGTGGATATTAGACCAAATGGATATTAGACCAGATGGAATATTAGACCAGTGGATATTAGACCAAATGGATATTAGACCAGATGGAATATTAGACCAGTGGATATTAGACCAAATGGATATTAGACCAGATGGAATATTAGACCAGTGGATATTAGACCAATTGGCATTAGACCAATTTGGATAGACAATATGGATATTAGATGAAATGAGTTTTAGACCAGATGAATATGAGACTACATGGCTATTGGACTAAATGGTTATTAGCCTAAATGGTTATTAGACTTAAATGGAATTAGACCAATTGGAGTTGGACAAAATGGCCATTAGACCAAATGACAAGCCCATTTACAAACCCTGCACTTCTTGCACTCTTAAAGGGATTAGTGTGTACAATTCCATATAACTGCTTTAATGTAGAAAAAACACAAAATAGTGAAAAAATGAGGTATTTGAGGAAATTTGTCATACCGTCTCCCGCAAACAGCGATGGCGTCTCAAAATCTATACTAAACAGCTGATTGTGGTTTACTCCAGTATACAGAATAAACAAAGATCAATAATGTTTGTGTTTGAGGTCAAACTGATCAATAGGTGCACAATTTCCTGCTTAAAATATGAGATATTCACCGGGAAAGGTTTTTAGCCTATAATATAGGCTATTGTCATCATGTAGCAAATTAGAGTAGGAAACCCAATGTTCTCTCATAAACTAGTCTCTCATGTCTTGTCCAATTCTTTTGAAACTCGCAGGTATGCAAGTAATGACATTTCTTTGAAAAGTTATGTTGTGGATTTTGAAAATTCTGAGCAGATGTTGCGTTTTGGGGCATTTTGTTCGTCCTTTTGTGTTTTTGGCATGAATTGTGTTGGTAGGCAAAGATTATGCTGAATTGTCTGTTGTCCTACAATGTAGATGCATGCTGTGTGAAAGCTGAAACTG
>JAMKCH010016678.1:0-21768 GCA_023653785.1 Ophioderma brevispina | reverse complement strand
CCCCCATAACTTAATTTGTACATGTTTTTAATTTTTGCATCATGCATTTCCTGACTCCTGGGACCTATAGCTACAATTTGATATATGACAACCTTTGTTCAAATTAGGTCACCACCTATCGAAAAAAATTGGGCCTCTGCTGCAGCACTATATGGAAGGTTACGTTGCTATCAAACAGAAGATTTTGTGGTCACATAATCTGAACATATTGAGGGCGTACACATTTCAAACTGCGTCTGCAGGCGGTGGCGGCCAAGCTTCATTCATAGCGTAAAACTGCCGAACGGGCCATTGGACGAGCCTGAACAGTGACCGGATTTTGAGTCACTGTACGTGTTTATAAATAGATCAGTGAGCGGCGAGTGGGAATTCCCGTACGGAGCCGCGACCGATCTAAATTGCCTTGCTTTAGTCGGTGGTGCATAATTGTGCTGCAAAACTATCATCAAATCCTTTTTAAAGACCGGATATGAGAGGATTGCTACATGCAGGTCAACGAATCATATTCCACGGTGGTGCATAGGTACCGGGCCTGGTACATGGTCCGCAGCTATAAATAGCGGTGACCCTGCGATTGAACATGAGGTCAAACAAGCCTCGTTAAAAAAAAAAAAAAAAAAAAAAAAAAAAAAAAAAAAAAAAAAAAAAAAAAAAAAAAAAAAAAAAAAAAAAAAAAAAAAAAAAAAAAAAAAAAAAAAAAAAAAAAAAAAAACTAAACCTATGGGAACGGCAAAAACGACCCCCCCCCCCCCGTGCGTCTGTCTCTCTTTAAATTGTGTTACATGTCAAAATATAACAAATTAATTCCTCATACCGCGCAGAACAACCACTTGCAATTTCAAGGAAAACAATTCTATTCATGCGCAAGTTAACCGCTTTTAGAGCAAGCAAAAAAAGATGACCTTTGATTAGCAATATACATATTCTTGACAAGGAAGAAAGTTTATTTTCGTCCCGTCGTTTGATATCAGAAAAAGTAAACAAAATTAACTGAAGTCTTTGAATATGGGTTGAGGTGAGTTGAGGCAATCTTCTATTGACCTTAAAGAGGCAATCTTCTATTGACCTTAAAGGTGCAACGAGAGATTTTGAGGCACCCAAATATTGTGTCATAATAATAATTTCATATAGATTAGACACTCAATACATTTCTTACCTTGTATTTGGCTACAGAAATGTCTTAAAAGAGAAAAAAAGGGCAATTTTGATTTGCTTATATTTCAATATAAAATATAGGCTGAATTTCGTATTTACTCCTATACAAAATTAGAAATTGCACAATTTTTGTATGAAAGAAATATTTTTCAGCTTAATCCTTTCAGATGGGGATATTTTGTATGTAAAGCTTTACATCAGGGCAAAAACCAGTACTTTCAATTTTTTTAGGGACACCTGATTTGTGAAATCTCTCGTTGCACCTTTAAAGTGGAATCAGTTATCTTACCTTTACAAATCCCAAATCCTACTACCTTAACAAAATGACCAGTGCAAACTACATTTCCTAAACGTAAGCGTTCGAAAAGCCTTGAACTAGCATCACTAATCTCAATGAACTATAGACGAACTCCAGAACCTCCAACACTAGATCCCAGCTGTTTTGTGACTGTGTGCAAAGGCCAGGTTTAGGCCAGGGCTGTTTTGGACAATTTATTGGACATACTTATAGCAAAATTAGGTATCAAAGTTTGGTCCAGGCCCTGCTCAGAACCACGCTTACAACTCATCCACGAGAGATTTTCAAACTTGATTTGAGTTATTGGACCATTTACCTTAAAAATCACACAGATGCTTTTTTCGTAACCGGCTGCAAATTTGAAAATCCAAGATGGCCGCCGGCAGCCATATTGAAAATACAAATTTTCAACGACTCACCACAGAAGTATATGACATTGTAGTATCTCGCTTTATGGGTGATTGGGTGCTAGAAATCCATTTCTGACATCATTTCCACGATTGGAAATCAAGTTCATCCCGAAAATCAAAGATGGCCGCCAGTAGCTATATTGAATATCTAAATTTTGTCCTACTAACCACATGAGTATGTCTAATACCTCGTTTTATGGGTTTTGGATGTGGGAAATCCATTTTTGACATTATTTTGACTTGATTTTCAACTAAATCGCACTCACAGCGCAGTGATCGGAGGAGATGCACAAGTATACAGCAGAATTTTCATAGCCTGTTTTATATACTAACAAAATAATAATTTTGCATGAAATCTGTACTCCAATTTTTTTTCATTATTATTATTATTATTATTGCTTGATTTTTCTTTTAATTACCCTTATTACTCTGCACTGTTAAAAAAGTTTCCGTAAATTACGGAAATTTCTGGCAGCAGTATTTCCAGTCATTTTTAGGGTAAATTTACAGAAATTTCTGTCAATTAACGGAATTTTTACAGTAATTTTACAGAAATTTGTCTCATATTACGGAAAAAATGTGTATTTTAACATAATTTTTCCGTAATTTAAAATTACGGAACCAAAAAAAATTCCGGAAATATTGCTGCCAGAAATTTTTGAAATATTTCCGTAAATTAACATTTTTTATGTTTTTTGTTTTTTATTCTTATTGTTTTCTAAAACAGATTTTCCGTAAATTACGGAAAATCTGTTTTCTTAATTTACGGAAATTTTTAACAGTGTGCAGCAACTCCATTGTTTCCTCAAGTATTTCAATCTGTCAACTAGCTTTTCAAACATGTTTTATTTTTCTTTCATGCAGGGCCAGTCGAGATCCTCGATCGGTTTCTAGAAATTGAACCTTGTAGTTCGATGGTCAAGTAAACCTCTGTATAAAGTCCTGTGCAAATCCAACGGAACCATCTGCATTTATCGTGCAAGTTAAGTAACGTCATTGCTCTTGATACTCCGACAACGCGACGAAATGGAAGATGCCAAAGTTCAGCCCGGTTTTTTCACATTACCCCTAGTGATAAACAGGGGTACTTTTGAAAGTGCAGCCGTTAACTATAAGTTTGAAATACTTGAAAAATATCTAGATTGTAAGCGTGACCGTGCAGAGAGATATGCCATCAAGAATGTGCTTGGTTTACTCTCAGCACGATTGAAACGCTACGAAGAAGCCATGGAATATTTCAAGGAAGTACTATCTGAGGATCCGACCAATCTCAATGCATTAGCAAATCGTAAATCATTGTGTGATATCTTATACAAGTTTAATGAGGCAAGGGAATGTGCCAATGATCTGCAGCGACTGTGTCTAGAACCAAAGCAAAATGAATCCGAAGAATCGTCCACGATCAATGCATTCAATTGCAGGAATGCTAGGTGTTTGGCAGAGCAGGCATTTGCTTTTGCTTTCGACATGTTCGATGATGCCGTAGGTTATGATCGTTACCTTAGAGCGCACGAGTTGTACAAGAGAGCTATTGCCCTGGCCGGTAATAATGTGGACAAAAAGGAGAAACAGGATTGGGAACTTTCCAATGCAATAGCGTGTAAAAAAATATCCAGAGGTATGAGAAAGAATGGCGAAGCGGTGGACAATTATTTAAAGTATGTGGAGTCGAGCCTTACGGATTTCTATGAAATAGTTCAGAAGGGCGACAAGCACATGCAGACTGACAGCTGGAGACACATGGGTGAGATATTTGATACATGGCCGCAATATTGCAGGAGACCAAGTATTATTAGTGACTACTCTGAACTTGAACAGTACTATCGTGATCCAAAGAAATGTCTTGAGGAAGCTCTTAAGATTATTCCTAGTGAACCACGTTTATTGACGCGTCTTGCCTATATGATCAACATGCAAAACATCAAGAAAACTCTCTCCCTCTATGAAGAATCCATAAAAAGGGATGGCTCATCAACGAATCGGTTTGCATTTGTATCGCGAGGTATGACCCTTCTCCGGTTGTATCGTGACCGGCAAAAGGTATTTTTGGAATATGAAGGTGAAGGACCTAGACCCACTCCTCCCGATCGAAAATTGCTCCTTGACGCCAAAGAAATGCTAGACAAAGCACTTTCATTCAATGTCAGCCCAAAAGAGTATTCCAGTTTGGGGTATACTTGGCAGCTTCTTGCAACCGACGACGAGGAAAAACAGGCTCAAGATTGTCTAAATAAAGCATTGATCTACCATGCTAAAGCAATCAATTGTGAAAACGGCGCGATGAGGGAAGACGTCAATAGGTTCAGAGGTATTACTTTGTCCGAAGCCAAGGAATACGATGCAGCGATAGAGAGCTTCAAAAGAGCAATGGAATGCCAACCTAAAACAAACAAGAGCCCTCGGAACTTCTTCTATCTAATGAAAGTGTATTTGAAAATGATTTCGGAGACTGGACTAAGCAAGATCAAGAGAAAGTTTCTTTTAGAACTACAATATTGGGCGGAAATGGCGATACAAACATGTAGCATTAGCAAGTTGAAAAACAATTCGGTTCCTTCTTTGTGGCAGTACTATCCAAATGAGATGAATCAGTTCGTGACATCCTGTCATGATCGGGGTCTCCGACAAATAAGCCGCATATTTGGAAAGCCTCGGCCTGATTATCATGGACAACCAGCAAGACATGCAACAGTGCAACACGTTCCTTGGATACTTTGCACTTCTAACATGTTTGAGGTACTGGAAGATGAATTAGATGAAACGATGATGCCTGCTGAGGAAGGTGAAGAATCTTACCAGGTATAATTGTCAAATTAACGTTAAATTACAATCATGTTTTATGTGTTTCAAAAACACTAGCACTTCAAACATCCTGTAACTTCTCTTCTATAAAATTTGAATTTAGGATTTCGTTGTTTTTGAGGTTTTTTGCTGATCTTTGTTGCACTAACAAAATGTTACGATATCTTACGGAGCGTGCATGTCACCGCGGTTCTACGTGTATAAAGTACTGGAGCAGGAAATGAATGAAAATGGAGGAAATCTTATAAAATTTTACAAGGGCCCATTGGGATATTTGTAGGGAAGATTGTTATTTTTGTTGTTTGTTTCTTTGTTTTTGCTTATGATTTGTAGACACATGCTTGTCACTATGGATGGGAATGTTTTTGCCATCATATATTCTTAAATATCAATGAAGAATACCTTTTTTAAATGTATCCTTAAAAGAAATGACGCAAGGAATAAAAAAGCAAGGTCACAGGTTTGAAGACTATAATCAAGTACGTTGTCACTTTTTTTTACTTTCCCCGGGTTCTCATATTTAATATATTTTTAATATATATATTACCTTATTTCTTTTAAAATCTTTTAACCAAATCTCAAATATCAAGAAATCTGTAAGTATCAGTATTGAAGTATGATTTTTTTTAGCAAATTACCATATGGATACTTGCTAAAGTGTATAGGTCCTACATTGATATATAGGAAGATATGACACAAAACATTCCCATCTTCTGTGACATGCACTGGCCCATTAAATTGTCTACACACATAATAAGTCAACCTGGGACTATTAGGTGTATTCATCTCAGACCGAACTAAGAGGAGATTACATACTCATCTGGGCAACAAGGATGAATAACATTGATCTTTCTCCAGAAGGCGGCGCACGAAGCAAACTCGATTGATTTCAATCCGCTAGAATGCGATGAATCCTTTCATTCCATTTTCCCCTCAGCCCCCGTGGTCTAGTGGTTAGGACCGTCGTACTGCATATATCAGAAGCAGCGGGTGTAAAGGAGATATGGGCCGACACCCTTTTCATATTTGCTGTTTATTGACGGGTGTTTCGAAGACCAGACCTCGAAAAAAAAAAAAAAGAGCAGACCTCAGACCTCGAACATCAGACCCGGAAGTCAGTTCACTTCCGGGTCTGTTGTTTCGTGGTCTGATGTTCGCAACACCCGGGGGGGAATTTCTCTAAACATCAGACCTCGAACAACATACCTCAGACCTCGACACATCAGACCCGGCAGTAAATTCACTTCCGGGTCCTTGAGGTCTGGTGTTTCAGAGACACCCCCCCCCCGGGTGTTTCGACACTCAGACCTTGCAACAACCAACCCCGGAAGTGGCTTTCGAAACACCCGTTTTGACACCCTTAATCATTTACACGGCCGGT
The DNA here is from genome assembly GCA_023653785.1 of Ophioderma brevispina. NCBI lineage: Eukaryota > Metazoa > Echinodermata > Ophiuroidea > Amphilepidida > Ophiodermatidae > Ophioderma > Ophioderma brevispina. The sequence continues at coordinate 15,722 of JAMKCH010016678.1, read as the reverse complement.
TGGAACAGGGACCCTTTTTTTTTTCTTCTGCCCAGGCGAAGATTAATCTGAATTGACCAAACCCTCAATGCAGTGGTACTCAGTTCTATTGTGGTGTATACATCCCATCTATTGTTTACCCTTTCCAGCTGTTACTGATACTGTCCAGTTAGTTCAGAGTGTCATATTTCCATCATGGCCAGGTCTGATTACATCCCCTACTTGCACCAACTATTGATAGTGACATTCCCTGTTTGCACTAAATAGACGAGTCCTAACCTAAAGGTAGCCATGTAACGTTTTCTGATTGGTTGGGTAAGATTGCAAATTTTGCTTACAACTTAAACTGTAGAATGACTTCTATAGCCATTTAAATAACCTCAAATAATACTTCAATTTTATAATACACAATTGTGGTACAGAATTACATTGTTTGTATGTCATTCTTACCACTGATTCATGGAAATATTTTCATTAAGCAGACTAAAATTTAATGTGTGGTAAACAGGCACAACGGGTGTACAGCATGTCTGACAGATTTCTACACAATATGATTTGGCCTTTGCACTAGATAAGAAGTTCCCTTTAAAAGGAAGTATGGTACCTGAAGCGTGGTGTTCCCTTCAATGTCGATTCTACTTTCAAAATAATACAGATGTAGCAGAAAAAGTAACATGAAACCTCACGGTCTTTTGTTTCACAATAAAGTGGTTATCTAATGATGATGCCTTGCATAGTATTCATTACAAGTATAGTGTTACAACTCAATTTGTTGTTTCATTTCACAAGTGTGCACTAAAAGGCAGAAGATTGTCCTTTTTAAAGGACGCGTCTTGTTACGCGTTTTCTTGTTCACAGCATCATATCCACCTTTGAATATAGTGCCCCCCGGGCTATAGTGATCTTAAGTGATGATGTAAATTTATACTTTGTCCGGTCAGAATTTGAAGTAATGTATTCGCTTCGCACAGTGTTAATCGAGCGAATCGCTTTAAGAATGTCAAAGATTTTTGTCAGCTCCTTTGACTTACATTCATAAATTTATGTACATACATCACGAATTCCCCGAAAAAAATACTACAATTTGATGTAAAATTAACAAACTAGAGGGATTTTAATTTTTGCCTTTTTTGACATACGAAAGAAAACGGGCGGATTTTTCGCCTCGGCTTCCATTGATAAAAGCGCCCAATTCCCAATTTGTTCTCCTCGTGACGTCAAAGTGATGACCAAAAATCGTGTTGACTCTACTTGTTATTGCTGACAATGTATGTAATATGATGGAATTAATGAAAGTAATAATAAAATTAGAAAAATAAGTTACAGAATGACATATTTGTTTCATTTCGTTGGTGTGTTAATTCTTAGTAAGTGGCCCAAACTGCGATATGATGGTCCACAACGACCCCTATAATTATGGATGGTCCATCACTTTGACGTCATCCATTTGCAGTGCGAGTGGATTTTTCGGAATCGTTTTCGAGTAAGATATTGGGCCGGAAAATTCAAACGGGCAAAATTACTCAACAAATGTGGACAATTTCAACTTATTTGATTTATATGTAATCTACGTTACTTAGCCTTTCCATTCATACCAAATTTTCAAATCATTCAGAATCATGACATATTCCCCGTTAAGTTGCAGCTGTAATCACAAGCGCCTTAATTTGGTTACGTGAAATAGCTGAGTAAAAAGCCGATGGCAACGCTTCACATTTTCGGCCGGACTGAATTTGAATAGGATAGGCGACCAATTCAAATTTCTTGGAAAGTAGTGATTCGATCACTCGATTAATTTTAAACATTGATTTGGTACAGGAAGTTGAGTCAGAAGTACCAGAAACAACGACCACAGCAACAACAGACCTAGAGAAAAGGAAGAGAAGACACCCGACAATGCATCAGAATCTCTTGCACAATCGGATGATGGCGACACACCGGACTGATCGACCATCACGAAACCCGCCACTGAAGGAGTATCTGAGGAAGATAAAGTAGAAAATCATGAACAGAAGAGTGAGAAAAAAGATATACCCGCCTGATGAAATGGTGGATCCTCCAGAAAAGTCGAGATTCCCAGGCCGTGATTACGACTTTTTTGCAATTATCCGAAATCGTATGTACTTGGGTATATTACCAGCTTCTGCCGATGCTGGAGCGGGAACACCATTTGAAAGGTTGATTCAAAGAACGCGACTTTGTACCGGGTAGGTTCGTTGCAGATAATTACAATGAATTGTATCAAATCCAGTTCATCATATTGATTGATCATACGAAAGATTTTATTCAAGACAGCGACTCCTGCTACAACGCAATGAAGCAGTGTATGTGTCCGTCAAAGAGAGAGCCAGTTCAACTTCGCGTATAATCCCAATCTTAGTGACAACAATGCTGAGCTACTGAAGATCTCTCTCTTAAGAGCCTTTTTGATGCGAACAGCTTGCCTAACTGGAAGTTACTTCTACAGGCCATACAAGAATGCGCGGACGCAAAGGTTCTCGAGTAAAATCAAGGATATTCACTTAAGGTTTATACACTTGATCCGCACTGCGGCTGGTACCAAACGCCGTTAGAAACTATGAGGGCATAAAATAGATTGCTAAAAAAATTAACAGGCGACCCTCAATAGTGAACGCTACGTATTTGTTCTTCCCAAAAAATGTTGATTATCCGAGACCGAATTCAATTTCGTTTTCGCAATTGTACTGGCTTCTTGATCTTCTAGGTTCGGAAAGAATTAGTATTCTGCCACCACCCTGTGAATTCGGCAGCTTCCACGGAATAAACTGCATGTTGAAGTATGTGGTGGCAGAATACTGATTTCATACCGGCGATTTGACGCCTCTTCTAAGGCATCACAAGAAGTGATTTTTTTTCGGTCTCTTGCTCATGATTCCTGTTGGGATTGGCAACACTGTTGATAATGGTACGTTTGACATCCATGAGCACATCGAGATGGGGTCGGAGAAGATCTTGAACCTATGTAACATCGTTTGCTCCAAGCAAGGCACCTTATTTCGTATCTTCTGGTCTTCTGGAAATATTCTGCCCAAATACTATAGGTATCGAATGATTCTTTAAGAGTGTTTGGGGTTCGGCTGATAACCATGATGTCTGCTTTTGTGATACTTATGCTCATTTTCTGGCATGCAACGTTGAGTTAGTCTGTGATACTGACTATGATGAATGAGGCACTTGTCATCTGGGAACAGTCAATTTGTTCAGTAGTACTTTAAATGAGGAATACCGAATAGGAAGGGGACATTACACATTCTTGTCTTACTCCGGATTTCAGTGGAAACACTGCGAGAATCCTGCTCTTTTTCTGACAATGCATAAACTAGTTCAAACTCTTTGTAAATGGCTTGAATGCTGGCATACATTCTCAAGTACTTGCCAACGTATGTTTCTATTTACATTGTGAAATGCTTTCTCTTTGGGTATAAACTCTCTCCTGTGTCGAACACTCATGTCAATCACTTGATCCCTGTCTCACCGCAGGCTTGCATGGCTCTTTAAGAGCCCTTAATGAAATGCCATCCACACCTGCTGCTTTTAGGGCTCACTTTGATGACACTTCTCCTCCTCCAATATTATGGTACCACCTCTGTTGGGTATATTGGATGAAATTTCTCTTCAGGCTGCATTGCCGGTGATTGTTGGGATTCAGTACTGTGATGATATAACAAAATATACTGTTATATCATCCAAATCTCAGTTATTATAACCAGTGAAAAAGAAACTGGTGATTTTTGATCAAGTGGCCAACTATACTCTGCTTATTTAGTGGAAATTTACAGCTCAAGAGGTATAAGCCCTTGAAGCTATATCAGTCAGCCAATCACAGACGTTACTTATTTTGAAAATCATAAAATGCAATCTCTTACCAATCAGGTTTGGGAGACAGGCTCATGTTTGGTGACGAGCTGTGTTTGGCTGATACTTTGGTGGATTTTCAAAATTGAGAAGTCAGTGGAGAAGGAACCGTGGCAGGAAAAACACGGTGCATTTATTCTTCTAATAAAATAATAAGAAGAAATCATAAGAAGATTCTGATGCTTCATTTTGTTACTATGCGAGTCCGCCCGACCACGACTACAAGTCTTATATGGTGACAGATGAAACATCAGTGACTGTACGTAGAATCGCCACGAAATCCTACGAAAGACTGAGAAAAACACCGCTCTTGTGTACGTGTATTTTGTACTGCTCTCATGCTCGACACATCGCAGATGTCTCTGCCTTCGAATTTGAATTTCACTGTCTCATCGCTGACAACATACAAGAATTCAGCGGAAGAAGAACCAAGGTTCGTGTCTGTAGAATAGAGAACTGGTAACCAGATGCACATCCTAAATAAGTTAGGGTATATAGGATAGCTTATTTAACTAAACCGTCAGTGAAATCCTGCTATAGGTTGTATTATTGTATGCACATATTATATGTATTGGTGTAGCTCATGGCAAAGAAACGTACCAAAGGTGTTCACATGTCAGACAGAGTTCTTAGATCCCATGTACGTAAAACAAGCATGGAAGGTAACAAGCTGTAACAATGATAATAATATTGTTGATGTTGATATGGAACATGAGTCAGATGTCCAACAGGGTATTCAATTAACAAGGATGAACTCACCCCGGTGACCAGTTTGTTCAACCAAACAACGTTGAACAGGCAGTTGCCCCTGAGTTTTCACAGCAAGTCACATTTGAAAACCCTAGTACTGATAGTAACAATGGTAACCAGCAACAGAACTCCATCACTGATAGTGGTAGGGATGGAGGCCAACAAGGTCAATTTATGATAGAAGTAGGCGGCACACAAGTTCCTGTATCTTTCCAAGATTGGTTGGCCTACCGTAAACTAGAACAAGAGAACAGAGAGAGGTTGAAAGGGTAGATAGACTTAGGTTAGAAAAGGAAAAAAGGAAAGTAGGATAGCACTAGAAAGGGAGCTAGAAAGGGAAAAGCTAAAAAGAGATAGACAACTAGAAAGGGAAAAAAATAGAACGTGATAGAGTTGAAAATGAAAGAAATAGAGGTTAATGAAAAAATAGAACTTGCTAAAGTAGATGCTCTGAAATTGAGAGATAATGCTAGTGATTCAGGAAGTTCCACAAATGGTATCACCATCAAATTTGATAGGTACAAACAGAAATTGACCAATAATACAGATGCTGATGCATATTTTACAGCTTTTGAGAGCTATGCTAGGCGTGGCGTGAGGATTGGGAGGAGGACACCTGGGCTCAGAAGAATTTTCATATGTATTGAGTAAAGCCAGAGATGCCATGAATACTATTCAAAAAATGCTAGACGTGATTATATTTAATACATTAAAGGCTACCATTCTTGAAGTATTTCAACTCACATCCTGAAAACATATAGAGGAAATTTAGGCAGATGAACAAACAGGAAAATGAGAGTGTCAAGCAGTACATAACCAAACTTGGTCATACTTTTGATTGTTGGGTCAAGTATTCTGGTATAGAGGCAACAGATGCAAAATCAATTTCACAATTGATGATTAGGGAGCAAATTTTGGAGAAAGTTCCCCTTGATATGCGGCAACATCTTTTACATAAAAAGATCATGGATACTGCTGAGTTAGCAAAAGAAGCCGAGGAATATGCCAGTATAATTCCCAATTACTGGAAAACTAGAAAACCTCCTCTCAATGGAAATTCAAATTTCAGAAAGGGAAACCAAAATTTCCAAAATGGGAACCAGTCAAAACCACAGAATGGATATTCAAAATTTCAAGCTAATCAAACAAAACCACAAAATGGGAACCTGAAATTTACAAATGGTCAGTCAAAGCCTCAAGGTGGAAATAGGCAATATTCTAGGTCACATCCATACAATGGTGATCAGAGACAACAGTGGAGGGATAATCCAAATTCTCAGAATTCACTGAACAGGCCACCAGGCACCATTTCAGAGTCAGCCACCAAAATAGAAATCAAAATCAAGGAAATGCTAATCAGACACCACAGGCTAGAGTATTTAAAGCTGTAAGGGTTGTAGAACCAGGTATCATAAATACAGTGAATGGTCAAAATTCCCAAAAGCAAGCACATGAGGATGACTCATATTTCATAAATACTTGTGTAGAGGGTAAACAATTTAGAATGTGGAGAGATACAGCCTGTACAGATACCTTGATAAACAGAAAACATGTGCCAAATAGATGTCTCACAGGTTCATATATGACCATACGAGGTGTAGGCCCTAGTTTGATTTCAATTCCTACTGCTGAAGTAGAGATTCTAGTAGGTGTTGTTGAGGACTTGGCTTATGATGGTCTCCTAGGTAATGACATAGGCCCGCGTGTACACTGGTCAAAGCCAAAATCAGTCTTAGTTGTTACTAGGGCACAGAAACGTCAAGAAGTGATTGAGATTCAGGCACAAGATACCATGAGAAATTACTTGCAAAATCAGAACCAATACAAAGTTGTGATGATCAGTTACAAGTCACACAGACAAGTACCAGTAGCTTGACAGATACACTGCAGCCTACTGTAGTAAGTTCAGAGGTCAAATCCTTGCTACAAGGAAATATTCAGGACTTGATAGATTTTCAAAGTACAGATGACACTTTAGAACAAGTTAGAAAGCCTGTGGTTGACCAAGCACAAGTGAAGGATCATGATATTTGTTATTACAAACAAAATGGTATCATAATGAGAAAGTGCATGCCTCAAACACGTTTTCAAAAACAAATTGAAGACCAAATTGTATTACCAAAACAATACAGAGAACACGTGATAGAAATAGCATATGACAGAACTGGTCACTTGGGTGTTCAAAAGACAAAAGATAGGATCACTCAACATTTTTACTGGCCAGGTATAAATCACCAGATTAGTTAGCATTGTAAAGAATGTGAACAATGTCAATACTTGTCAAAAACTAAGGGTAAAAAGCAGAAACTGAGACCTTTACCACTCATAGACATACCATTCAAGAGAATTGGAATTGATATTGCAGGACCACTTCCTGTAACTGAGGATGGAAACAAGTACTTGTTAATGATTAGTGATTATGCTACCAGGTACCCAGAAGCTGTACCACTACCTGATCAAAGAGCAGCAACTGTGGCACAGGCTTTAATCACAGTATTTGCTAGAGTAGGATTGCCTAGTGAAATTATCCATGATCAAGGGACCAATTTCATGTCTCAAGTGATAACCAATTTGTGTCAAACATTGGGCATTGCAAAAATCCCAGCTTCCCCATACCATCAGCAGACAAATGGCCTCACGGAAAGATACATCCGTACAATGAAAATGATGATAAACTCTCTGTCCGAAAAAGAGAAGGAAAATTGGGATAGATGTTCCATTATTTTTATTTTCGTATAGAGAAGTACCTTGTGAATTTACCGGTTATTCACCATTTGTATGGGAGGCAAGTAAGGGGTCCCCTAAGTTTGATCAAAGATGGGTTTTTGAAACAGGATGATCACCAGCAACAAGATATACCTTCACAGCTCCTCAGTGTAGCATCAAATTTGACAAAATGGATGGCTGAAGCCAACCAAAACAAACAGGCAAATCAAGCTAGAATGAAGTATTACTATGATAAGGGTGCCAAGGATGGGAACAATATTGTAGGTGAGAAGGTCCTAGTTTTCCTTCCAGAGGGAGCAGTTTGAATCAAAATGGCAGGGGCCCTATGAAATTCTTAGGAAAATAGGAGAGGTTGACTATGAGATATATATGCCAAACAAGAGGAAGTCTAAGAGAATACTTCATACCAATCTAATGAAAAAGTGGCATTCAAAACAAGATGCAAAAATAGTAGCACAGTCCTATTATGTAACAGGTGTCATTCAAGAAATAGGAAATAAATCAGTAGGGGATAGGGCAGTAGATTTTGATCTAGAAACACAATTTCTGGATGATAGCAATGGATTAAGTTACAATCAAACTCGGAGAGATTTCAAAATTTCAAACTCAATTTCACAGGTGGAAAAACAACAAATTCAGAGATACTTGAGAAACACACCAAGGCATTTTCTGATGTTCTTGGTAGGACTGATGTGATTTCTCAAAAAGTCAAAACCACACATGAAACGCCAATTAGACAAAAAGCCTATAGAACGCCTCAATCCATGATGCAAAAAGTCAAGGCTGAGATAGACAGTATGTTAGATTTAGGGGTGATTGAGAGTACAACTAGTGCCTATGCATCTCCTATTGTTGTGGTTGCAAAACCAAATGGAGATATAAGAGTCTGTACAGATTTTCGAGCCTTGAACAAAATTTCAGAATTTGACCCTTACCCTATCCCTAGGATAGATGAAATTTTGGATGTTGTAGCAAAGGCCAAGTACACTACAACCTTAGATCTGACAAAAGGATTTTATCAAGTCCCACTTGACAAACAGGCAAAAGCAAAATCAGCTTTCATTACACCTTTTGGACAGTATGCGTACAATGTAATGCCATTTGGAATGATGAACTCCAGTGCTACATTCTAGAGATTAGTAGACACCGTTCTAGAAGGTGGTTCTGAGTTTTGCAGGCAATATATAGATGATGTGGCAATTTTCTCAGAGTCATGGGAAGAGCATCTTGAACATTTTGGATATTGTCCTCACAAAAATTGAAAATGCTGGTTTAACCATAAAGCCAACAAAGTCAAAATTTGCCAACCAAGAGGTCACATATCTGGGACACACAGTAGGATGTGGACAAATCAAACCTACATTGGACAAAATGGAGGCTGTTGCAGAATTTACCAATCACCAAAAAAGATGTCAGGTCATTTTTAGGTCTTTGTGGATATTATGGGAAATTTGTACCACACTATGACCAAATTGTTAGGCCATTAGTGAATTTGACCAAGAAGAAAGAGCCCAGATTAGTAGATTGGACAGAAGAATGTGATCATGCTTTTAATGAGCTTAAGTCATATCTCACTGCTGAACCAATTTTGGCCACTCCAGATTTCAGTAAGCCATTTCTTCTTCAGAGCGATGCGTCAAAAACAGGAATAGGTGCTGTTTTGAGTCAAATTGAAGATGAATGCAATGAGCATCCAATAGTTTATCTGAGCAGAAGAATGCTACCAAATGAGCTAAACTATTCAGTATCTGAACAGGAATGTTTGGCCATAGTCTGGTCAATCAACAAGCTTAGATATTATTTGCAAGGTCACAAATTCACAGTAATAACTGATCACAAAGCTCTAAAATGGCTAGAGAATACTCGCCACTCAAATAACAGGTTAATGAGATGGTCTATGTTACTTCAACAATTCAATTTTGACATTGAGTATAGGAAAGGAATCGTAAACACAAATGCTGATAGTCTATCAAGAAGAAAGTAAATAAAAACAAATGTTCTATAATGTATTAGGTATGTTTAGGTGCAGCAAAGTGTAGCCAGTTTGAATTGTGAAAATTTGCAGAATTTCTTGTCTGATATTAAAGGGAAATTGTATGTGAAGTAGTGCCAACTCTCCATTGGTTTATAGCTTCAAAGAAATTGGTCAAAAAATATTGGAGGTTATATTTAGCATCACCAACTCACAATTGGCAAGAGCACTTCACCAGAAATAAAGAGTGAAGGTTATATTTAGTCTTTCAATTTAAAAATTGATTAGACACTCCGATAGGAAAACCAAGAAGTGTATGCAACTTATATCCCCTATAAGGTAATATTAGTTTAAATTCTGTAATATTGTATAGACTTAGATCCGTAATTGGAAAGTGCATCTAAACTGTTACCAAATATGGACTTTGCAAAGAATACGCTACAGACACAGTCAACAAGTGTTACGAGTGTTAACTATGTGTATTGAAGCGGCAGGCAGCAAGAATTTCACATCCTTCAATTTATATTTCATTTGCAATGAACTTCTGCCCAAAAATGGATGGAGAAGTCATAAATAGAGGTTAAAATCCCTTGAGCGAAAGTACATGGCTATATGCCAATTTGAACTTGTGTAAGGGGCGCTTAACTGTCCTTGCACAGAAGGAAGATTGGACATTCTTCACATCAACAAATTGAACTTGTTTGGAAGGCGCTTAACTGTTTCTTATTAGAAGAACAAAAATGATAAAGGGAACTTATGGACGCGTTCATATTGCCAATCATCTCACAGCCAGTGTGATGTTTCGGCCAATTTGAAATTGTGTTTACAGTGTCCCCCATGATGATTGTCAATAAAATGTGAATGACTCTGACTTTGTATCCCTTTAATCGACATGCATCTGCAGTGATTAATAAGTAACTGCTTCGCAGATTAACCTCAATACAATAAATGATTATTTACTTCAGATTTCACGATTTTACCACATTCCATTGAAGAGAAGAGGTAATTTATTAGTCTCACCTGTTCCACATCACATTTTAAGTCCCTGTTAGCTGGTCAAGTAGCAAAATAGTGTAAAAAGTTGCACAATGTCTTGATTGATTTAAGCTGGGAATTTCAGTTTAATCCATGTGGCATTGACAGATTCTAATATGGATGGCTTTACTGACCATTTATATTGCTTAGTGCTTACTCAACCTGAAAAGCATTTTGCCCAACAATTTATTCTCCCTTTTCAGACTTAGAATACGATCACAGTTGTTGAGACACACTATATATGTCGCTAACATTCCATCGTACATCTGCTTTATTTGTTGGGAACATGGCCCGCTCCCATTGACCCAGTGATTATGTTAACCAAACCTTAGTGTGGTAATCCCCCTTTCAGCAACATCAAATTGCTGATAGGAAGATTCCATTGCATTAAAATAATCTACCACATGATGACACAATACATGTCATATCCAAAAACAGTTTCACATAGCAATTGTACCCAATTAATAGACTTATTAGTTCATTAAAGGCAGGCAAGTAATAATAATAAAATAACACATATATTCTATAATACAAGGAACATATAGATTTCTCAAGTTTATTGTTTTAAAATGTTAAATCTGTGGTGTCATGAAAGAAAAAGACATACTTCCATGCAAACCTTTTTTTTGAAAGGGGAGAAATGGTTGCCATAAATATTAATTTTGGTTAGAAAAAAAAATCTTTAAAAAACTTAAAAATAGGCCTACCTGTCAAACTAAAAACAAGCAGCAAAATTAAAACCTTGAGCAGGCTCAACACACAGTACATAATATATTCACATAAAATAAAATTTTTAAATGTAAAATTTATAGTATCTACAAAAAGGGATTTTTTGTATGATAAATACAAGCAACAAGCAAATTTTGCTTTTGAAATAAAATGAGCAGGAAATTTAATTTGATAAAAAAAATCTCCTGCATCACTGATTTAAGAACATGTTAAGGGTACATGTTCAGAAAAAAAGGTTTTGTCTCAGAAGAAAATGGAAATAGACAAGCGGTTCTTAAAACACTATAGTGTTGCATGCTTACGCCATCCACCTTTCCTTTACTCCAATTTATAACTTGACCTCGAATGATCTTTGACCTTTGCAAGTAATATGGAGGTTCCTATGTTACATGTATGGCCCATGTTTGGTTGCAATTGGACTTCAACAATTATACCAATCTTATATTCGCAGCCTATATCTTGACTGTGACGTTGCTATGTGACCCTTGAGCTCATCATCATATGAAGGTTCTCAAGTGGCATTTATGACCCAAGTTCTGTAGCAATTGGACTTTTACTTCTCGAATGAGAAACTTCCAAACCTTTTAATCTTGGACAAAAATGGGCAGACGGTCAGAAAGAATTGAGGACTGGTGGCGCCTCCTGCAAATCCTGGCAGACGACACAATTCCATAGTGGCATCTTTGACCCAGGTTCTGTAGCAATTGGACTTTTATTCTTTGAAGTTAAAACTTATTCTGAAACTTTAACCTTGGAAAACACAGCCAGACAGGCAGATGGGCAGACAGAATTGAGGACTGGTAGGTAGGTGCCTCATGCAAATCCTTGCAGGGGACACAAAAATCTGGGATTTCTTTTTTTTTTAAATGTATCTGACCAGCGAGGTCAAAAGATGACTGCATTACAAAACATTTAATGCCGACTCAACGTCAACTAGATCCTTTGATATGACAGCATGTAATCCTTAAAGATAATCTTTTGAAGTGTAGCTGTTATAAGGCGTATGTGGGTAAAGAAAGACTGCCGATATGGCAATTGACCATTACAATTGATGCCAATCAATACTTATGGACATAGTTCAAGCCAAGTAGCCACAGGTTTGTGATGTAGGTAGACTGAAATACAAATGCGAGTCGGGTGTCAAATGACCAGACTCCCTCAATGTGTTTGTTTACACTTCATTCATCTAAGGCCACTATTATTGATTCACTCCAAAGAGTCAAATCTTGAAATTGCGGAGTAGTTTAAAAGTAAAGGATAAGATTGTAAAATTGGCATAATGTTTTTTTCCAATGAAGGTACCTAAAACGAAGAAACTGCTGTGTTCAAGATATGAATCTCCATTCACGGATGTGTTACCTTAATTGTCCGTTGGACATTAATACTTAAATACCTGAATTTTGTCCGAATTAGGTTGCTTTCAGTCGTATCAGCTTACATGGTATTTGATATTTATTGCTCAGACATGCAGATAATAGATTTTTGATGATTTTTGTTTTATTTCTGATTTAGCAAATCACTGATAGTGCTTTAAATGATTAAGTAGTATAAGTAGTCCTATATGGATTCCCAAGACTTTTTTTCCAAGTCTCACATTAGGAAGAAAATAATTTGATGTGTATATGTTGGGAATTTTGTCAAGACTTTTCCTGTAAAAATTTTACATTTTCCTGTAATTTTTTGTGTATCTTTACTCAATCGTATAATTACAATTAATCATAATGTATACCAATGTGATATTCTTTAAATATGAATAAGAGTTCCACTTTTAAATTTGGTTATACTAGTACTGGAAAATTGGACATAAAATTTACTGTATTTTTGCTGTATTCCAAACCGCCAAATATTCATTTTCTGAGCCTTTTTTACAGATTTTACTGTAAATTTCACTGTATTTTTTAGGGGGACCAATTTAACATATCATAGAAGTTTCTCACTTTGTACGTCTAATCATTGCTGGTGCTTTTGTGACAATGACGTCTTTCTATGGCCCTCGATAAAAAAATCTTTCCATTTCTTCAAGTTAGCACCTTTTATTTCCTATGTGGTACATGATTGAGAAAAGATGTGAAAAAAATGCTAAGCAGGAATGAGTAATTTTGGGAACCTCGATCTTAGATAACTCTTTTACTGCACTTAGTCATTAAATATTTGATTCCTGTGCTGTTATGATACCCATGTGTAGTAGTAGCAGTAGTATAGTAAATCCAAAGTTTAATCTGCTTTTGTCCCCATGAACAGGAGTGGCCAGATTTCCCTCACATCAATATCCATGTCATCATAATCGTGGGTGCCAAATTTGACTACATATCACTTTTGTGATTAATTTACATTTGCACTGACTTTCCAGTCCATTGTATTCAAATATTATATCTTGCAACATCTCTTGTTGATGTTTTCCCACTACAATAAAATAATTAGAGGTTATAAATGGCTGCCTATTTAGCTTTCTTCTCATGCACTGGCAAAATCAATGCTACATGCTAATTTTGACAAATCTTGTCAAACTGATCCAAATTCCTTGATTTTTCCAATGCATGAGAAGATAAAAAAAATAAAAAAAATAAAAAAAATAAAAAAAATAAAATGTTTTTTATTAAAAATCTGAGTTAACTATGAAATCATTGCAGTAATGTTTCCAAATAAAATCATCATTGATATATCACTGCATGATTATTATCCAATCATATTCCTACCGTCCTACTAAACATTTATTAATAGACAATCACTTGGTGAATTTTGCAGGCAGGCATGTACGTTTCCATACACTTGCACAGACCCACTATGTCATTGTTTACACCAATCACAGTCTCCTTCTGGTTAAAATGGGTTTAACAGGTAGATATTGTGAGCCGGGATGATACAGGAATTTAATCCGATTTTTACAGGTGTCTTGTGCAATGATATTTTAAGGACATACCTTGGGCATCTTGAAAAGCAAAGTCTTAAGTGTCGCGAGCGGTGGAGCGTGACTCATAGTCAATGACCTCTAAATTTGCCATGTTCTCATCCACATATCTTATTCTTAGCGCTACTGATCACATAAAATAGTAACTAACAATTGGGTATCAATTTAAAGAAATAAAATTATCATCGATGGATATCAAATTGTGCTATTAAATTGAAGCAGCAGCTAGGTTTATGCCAAAAAGTGATATTTTCAACTTTTTTTCTATTTTTTGCCTTTTTGCTGATACAAATGAAAATTTGTCTCTGAACTATCAATAATTTTTCCTTCAGAGTTTTCCCAAATTTGACCCTAATATATTCTAGCTACACCTGAGAAGAAAAGTGTTTCCCTTTCTATAGTTTTGTGTAATGGTATTTTAGTTGACAACTCACATTCGTATTTTAACAAATTTGGCTACTTTTTAGCTGTTGCCTCTGACACAATAATTGATTGTTATATGCACCCTTCGAAAAAGTTGTAAATCTGTGTCATTCAGGTACATATGGATTAATGGTTCTTAAACAAGCCTCAAATAACGGGCGCAGGGTCGCAAATTTGCACATTAGAGCCTGCAAATGCGTGCCTGGGAACGGCGAAAAAAATAGTAGCCAGGCGCAAATGCACATTGAAAATGCGCCCGGAGCTGAATATTCAACAGGAAACTTATAAAAATTGGTCTGTCTGATTATAATTGCGATTGATAATCGGTATCACCCTTGTCTTTGAGTATTCCAGTGGTGTATTTTTCTGGCTTCCCCGCGTTCCGGCCCCGTCGCAAGTGATGATAGTAGTTAATATTTGCATTAACCCTTTTACTATAATAACATGAAGTGCATTAGACGTTCATCAGTGGTGTACTGGATCGATCGGGTACTTATAAATCTGACCATATAATAGTAACGGTTCTGAAATAGGTGGTGGGAAAATACTGAAATTTGCCGATTATAGCTTATGCCGTGACATCGTTTCTAGCAGTGCTCCGAAGGAGTAATTTCGTAAAAAACGTGTTCGCTTTTATGATACCAAACATTAAAATACCGTACCTACAATTGTTAGATAAAAAGCCATGAACAAATTTATTGGACATCCACGGACATAAATTAATATATTAGTAAATTAACCACTCAGGGCACGTATTAGCATTATTGACACATTATTTGACCTTAGCACGCCTATTTCGGTTCCGGTCATGACAATCATGGTGTCAATTTGACCGGCGGCGCGCTCGCTGTGGTTGAATTTTGATGGAAAACGTACGTTTAGAACATTGTTAACGTACGGTTCAGTTCAGAATAGTCATTTCACAGAAAAAGTTTCGTGCACATTTTTCAAGCATTTTATGCCATATTTTCTGATTTCGGGTGCAAAATACGCATGCAGCTGAGCCTTATCTAAAGTTAATAGTGCACGGTCCCAATACTACAATGCGCCTTTTCTGGAGAGGTAAGTAGCCGAATTCGCCCACCATCGATAGGTGTGTGTTGGTTTTACTTGGTGTACATTGCATGGCGACTCGACAAAAGGTGGGTTTGCAACTTCTGGTACAAAGGTGTTTCATCAAAGGGTGGGTTACAAATAAAGTCACAATGTTAATGATGAAACCTCCGTGAAAGTGTGAACAGAATTATTTTTAAATTTATTCACTACTTATTGTCATTCATGGAACACGGCCCACTGACCTTGTTAGTGGAGTTGATTTGTGCA